>CM076573.1:20530529-20621219 GCA_034641835.2 Pinus albicaulis
GTGAATTTGATTGCAGCAGACTGACAAGACGGAGTCTAACACCATTGAGTCCAAATATTGTTTTAAAACCCAATTTTAGTTTTAATATAGTTTTTTCAAACTATATAATATATGGAATTCGTATCTCCATATTGTAATGACTCACAAAAACAAAAATGGAGGTTTTGTTTAATATGGAATTTAGCCATATTTAAAATGATTTTTGTTACATAACAATTCACCATATTTAAATTGATTTTTACTGTTTAATAAGTATATTTAATATATAGTTTGTTTTTGTTTTTTGTTTTTTGTTTTTTTTTTTTTTTTGTGGGAAATTAAATATCATTTTGTTTTGTCTTTTCTGTAAGGGCAAGGGGCCAATGGAGGAGAGCCATGTGTCAACAATTGAGGGGCTTGCCATGTGGGTCCTACGCGCTTATTGGGACGTCATGTGGCATGCTGTGGGCCCCACTTCCCTTGCCTTAACAAAACTTCAAAATGCTCTAACTTTCTTATACGAACTCGGTTTTATGTACCATTCACACCGTTGTCACCAGGACGATGAGATCTACGCTTTGGTCCTAGTTCGAAAGCAATAAAAACACTTTGATTTTTGAGCTTTTATAAGCCCTCTTTATCCTGTGTGTGTCCCTAGAGCCACCTAGATCAGATGGCTTCAACTCTACTTGATCTGCAACAACTCTGACACCATGTGAAAATTTCTGAATCTAAGTTACAAAATTCCTACAGCAGAAATCTGATTTACATTACCTACTTATTTTCATTAATTTAACAAGTTATTTTCTGAATACATCAAGAAAATATTAATGTAAATACACTACAACCTACACAAATATACATATAATGATCCAGATTTATGCAGGAACGCAATAGAGTACACATATAACCATAAATACAAAGATGTAGCGGAAATAACACTTCATTTCATTAATATCAAAGAAATGAAATTTTCTTACAAACATAATGAAAATAAACTAGCTAGGGCACTAGTAACTTATCTCGGAGAAGAGATGTGGCGGCTACATGCCTCTGAATTGTGTTACAATGAGGCTTGAGGGCCTATTTATTATGGCGAAATAGTGGAAAACCATAAACATCCAAAAACCTAACCTTAGGAGATGAAGCGCCAAAACTATGGGGCCCGTTTGGGTAAATTGGTGTTTCAACTTCCTAGGGTCATAACTTTGGCATACTATCTCTGTTTGAAGCACATGATACATCGTTAGAAAGATATATCCGAGGACTACAACTGTCAACCATGAATATCAATTTGAAAATGAAATCATGTTCGTCAAAGGCGCGATGCCCAAAAAATGTCGTTTAGGGCCTCAAAACGGCTCCGGAAGGTCAGGACCAGAAAAAATGCTAAAAATAGTGAGTTGTGCTGAAACTAAAAAACTAAAAGAGACAATGGTGGGGCCCCGAGTGGAATAGACGGGTGGCCACCAATATCCACCTGGATCAGATAAAGTATTGAAAAATAAATGAAGCTTTCAGACAAAGGACACAATTATTTTGGACAAATGTCCCCGAAAAAACTCAATGCGGGAAAATCGGTGCAACAATTCTGGGGGTTTATATTATTAAGCAATAGTAATATGAGCACATCTAGGGTGCCATAATCCAGCTCACCTAATAGAAAATATCCTTGGTAGACAGAAAAATCGCGATTTTACCTCACACTTCAAGTCTTGGCCGATCCTGATAAGAAACTAATGAAACACAAGTTGCCTCTGCGTAGTAGATGCATAGTCCTACGTGGGTCTAGCAAAATACTATGTCACCCTCTCTATGCACTTATTTTCCTCTCAGAAATCGAGTTTCAACCCTGCCGCCATAGCAACCCCTATCTCCAACAATTTCTAAATTGTCCCTTGGAGACACTGTGCAGCCCTTGTGTGAGCCCTACTTGGGCCTACGTCACCCTCTCTCGGGACTATGTCACCTCTCATTGGACGGATAAGTCGTTCTTGCTGACAAGACAGACCTCCCAAGTGTCCTATGGACAACTAGCAACAAACAGACAAAAAAAAACTATTTTCTCTAGATAATATTTGATTTAGAATTAGCTACAACAGGGGTTTTGAAGACCTACTTGTGGTCCAACGCTGTTCGTAATGATCTTCTTTCCAGTTGCTTGAAAGAGTCATCTTCAAAGATCTGCAATCACAAACATGGAAAAAATCAATAACACCTGCATAGTATAAAATAATTCACGAATAATATATTTATCAAGATGATCATTGAATTCAAGAAACAAGCTAATTAATTAAATAACTCATTGAAAAAACATGATAAACAAGCTACTTAATTAAAGAACTCATTGAGAAAACATGATTCATTCGTATTATCTTTGATGAAGAAAGAGCCTTACAACCGTGTCCGCCTTAATGTCGTACAGGCCTTCCTGGGGTCTGGAACAGGCGTTTCCTTTACTTTGACAAGCTTTGCACTCTCTCAGCTAAAATGCGCATGGGTGTGTAATCATTCCCACATAATGATCAGTTAAGAGAGTCTAAGTTTCTACAACATTTCTCCTAAAAAATTCTCAAAGTCTCACCCCCTTTGAGGCTGCACTATGGCTTCAATTTATAGGAAAAGAGAAGAGGTTGCAGCTCCACATAAGAGGGGATAGAATCCTCTTTTGAAGGGATTGAGATCCATAAACCAAAGGGTAGGATCCCATAATGGAGGAATGAATATACATGATAGGAGCGAACCTTCAACCGGATAATTGCTTCTAGAAGCTTCCAGATTTGACTGTTGATTCTCATTTTGATGCAAGCCAAGGGTGCAATGCGCTGGTTCCATAAGAGGGACCAAGATTCACTCTCCGGTTGTCAATTGGAAACTTGTTTTTATTGTATCTTGCTTCCATGTATTGCTGAGTGTTATTGTTCAAAGGAAGCTTGTACGAGGGATAGATGAGACAACAGCAAAAGTTGTTGTTGCTATGGTTTCACTTGGGAGAGTATGGGAAAAATTATTCCCATACTTTTCATGATATTTCTAAAGAGAAGGAAGGCACATTCGTGGTGCAAGGAGGCTACCCTTTAGTATTGGAGGATCATGAGAGACTTCCATGTCGGAAGGAGATCTTCTCACATAGCAGCATGATGGTGGATGGCTTTGGCATGTGGAATATCGAAGGGAGGATTCATGGAGCCTTATTCTTAAGGCCTACAGTGCTGTCACATAGGAGCATGTTCTTATGGATGAGATATTCCAAGGGAAGGAGGTATCCCTTCTTCTTGCAGATTTTTATGAGTAGATTCTCATGGGAGAACTTATTGGAGGATCTCACTTTCATCCCACTCACTATGTATGGTAGAGAATGCATTTCTATACTTGTTGCTTACTCTATTGAGTATTTGTACTTTCTCACCATGTTTGCACAATGCATTGCTCCTCAAAAGAGCAAGAGTATTTTTGGGTTTCATGGTCACCTTAGGGCCAATGTTTATGATGATAGTAACCCATCTATACATGACTTTGGGCAAGTGTATTGTTATTCTATCGATGTAAAACTGATAGACATTGATGCTTACTTTCCCATGTTGGGAGAACATACATATCCAGCTTGTAACTTGTTGCAGGAACACTTGCCATATGACATTCTCAAGCACCAGTTGGGAGAACTACGCTGTATCCACCAGAGAGACCATATGTATCATCCAAACTTGCACATAACCTTCAACCATTTTCTGATTTGGATGCCATGTGGTGATGCTGTGCCATTCATCTTGAATGGAATAGTTTGGGTTGGCATGACTCATGATTTTGGAGGAAGAGTCCTTGGAGGCTCCATCTTCTTCTTGCCATTGGAGGGCAATCATGTTGCAGCCCTAGATAAGCATACCTTCTACACTTATCATAAGCGGAGAAGAGGAAAACTTGGGATAGGCCCTCTTGCCTATCTAGTACATTCATTCAACCCACCTTCATTTCAGGAGCACAAGGTGGAGGAGACTTTTCATGAGTTGCCATGCTGGAGGGTGACTCACTTCATTTGGATGATAGCATGGGTGAGGGAGGCCCTCATTCACCATGATGATCACCACCCCTACTTTGTGGAGGCCATGAGATAGCTAGCATGTTTCCATTCACACTTTCCACCTTTGATTGATGTAGACACTTTGGTTTTTCACACTTGGGAGGAAGCATTGGATGACAATAAATTTGAAGATTCTCTTGATGCAGTGATGGATGCTATTGATGGGAGGCCAAATGAGGAGGGGGGGGGGGGGAGATATTTTGCTCTCCTTATGCATTTTCTTGAGGACAAGCAAATATTTTGGAGGGGAGGACTGTAATGTTCCAAACTTTTAGCTTTCAAGCTAAATGGAACATTAGAGTTAGTAGCAGCTTTAGTCGGTGAATAAATGGGTAGAAAAGCCCTTAATTCTCCTAAGGAGGATAAAAACACTCCAAGTGTGAAAGGAGACACTCTTTATAGCTCAATAAAACACCTCCATGTGTGAACAGAGATAAAATGAAGCTGCTTTGACCAAGTCAACAACGCAGTTTTAGTGGAGGAGGAATCCTAGGATGGATAACACAATTTTTGAGGGAAATGTAACTTGGGTTAGAAATAACCTAAGTGATTGGGGCCAAGGGAAAGAAAAATCACATCTTATATAAGGAAGAGGATGGAAACATTATTCATCATGTTGTAGATTATTATTCTTGGCTGCCAAGAATTGTTGCTGCTTTGCTGCTTAACAAAGCTGCAGTGCTGTTTAGCACTAGGTGTTCCCGGGTGGGAATCCCACCTCTTTTCTTTGAGGAGATCATTGGGAGAGTTTGCATTCATCATTCCACATCATTTTTTTAGGCCAAGCTTCAACCATCTTCATCAGCACAACTTTGTCGGAGATTGTGTAGTGTTGTTGGGTGCAGTAGTGGAAGGGATTGGAATCCCGGCTTCTGAGCTAGTTTTTCATTTGAGGAAGCTTTCCTTCACTTGAGAGATATTTTTGGAGAGCTCCAGGACTTATTTCAGATCTATGGTATCAGACCACAAATTTATCATACCCTCCCAGTGCTGCATCTGCTAAGGAGTGCGTTATTTTGGAGGCAGTGTTCATTTCATGGTTTGGTGGCTCCGTTGTAGTGTTTCCTTGTGATTGAGAGATTCATCCTTTCATGGGAGGAAGCCCTTGAGGGTTATACATCAGATAAGATATATTTCCAGCCTTCTATTCTTTTGTGCTTCAGTGTTTCAGTGATTATTCAGTAATTTTCTGAAGATCACATTTGTATGTAGAGTATTTGACAAGAAACCCTTGCCGGGTTCTCTTGTATTTTGTATGAGGAGACTAGATCTTTGTACTTCAGCATTATTCATTAATATATGATTAGATCTATTTTTATCCCATATTTTTATGTTAAAACCCTCTTTAGACTGTGCAGTCCATTGATGCAACAACTTCGGTAAAATGCAGTTTGGGGTTTTAGTCATTTTCAGCTACTCTAGTGTGGGAGATTTGTTTAACCCACCTAGTTTCATTTCTTTCTGATCTCCTCTTGTATTTAGATGCTACATGGATGTATATATGGGATCCAAGTGATCATTTCACTGTTATATTGCATATGTTGCTAGAAATGTGTTTTTCATGCATGATTCATGAGCAATCCTAAAAAAGGGATATTACAGTGTCCCGTATTATATTAAATCACGTATATGTATATCCCCACCCATATTTTATATATAAAACAATGGTTTAATTCCCCACATGTTATATATCCTAGGCCTACTATGTATTATCCCTGCCTATTATAATATTACACTTACCTTAACCCCATTGGCTATATCACACAAAACCCGACCATATCACATATGTAACCAATCGCACCCCGGGCCCCACGCCATCAATCTCGATACATCCATTGCATCATCTCATCCATTATATTAGCATTAAATAGATCTAACGGTCAACATTCTCTATCGCACATCTGATAGAACGATTGTTAACATACCCCCAACCATGCGAAATGCGCGGTTTGCGGGGCTCTCCTCCCTGCTACGTGGCACTTTCTTGATTGATTGCATCCTCAAGACTATTACCACTTACCAACTTTGGCACTTACGAAAATCACTGAGTGGTTTTCCCCCGATGCGCAAACCACCCTATCAATTCAAATACACTTGTGCATTCAATGTAAACACTATTGGTTGAAAATTTATATAGCCGCCATTTGTTAGACCTTTTACCACTTTCTGTTACTGTTTTCGTGCAGAAAGATCTATTTAGACCGAAAAGATTGTTGCCGACTCCATTTTTAAGCCAAATTGAAACAAAATCCAGCCAAACAATCATCGCAGAAGTCATCCAAAGCACTATTAAAGACCAGTAGAACCGCAGAAAGCTTTCTGCAACCCTATAAACCTTCTGCATAGCCAAAAATCTTCATTTTTTCCAGGTATTCTTCAAAGAAAAGGCTTGTGACTTGATCTAAAGGAGTAATTCAATTAATTGAATCATTTACGAGCTTTTTTTTTTGAACCTAAAGAAAGCCCTTTTCCTTCCTAAAGCTCTTTTCTGTAAACCCTGGACCTACTTGCACAGAATTTTGAGGTCTTAAAACTGTTTTTTAAGCTCATAAATTGAAAATTTGATAAAGTAAACCTTTGCAAACAATAGGGTAATGATCAGGCTCCCAAGATCTAAAAATATTGAAATGGATCTGACAATATCTGCAAAATTACAATGAAAGAAAAAAAGAGAGAGAACACACAACAAATAAAACCACAAAGAAACGTGTTTTATTAAAACAAAGAATAATTGTAGAAGCTACATTGTGGTGGACAATCTGTCCTTTTACAAATTTAGGCTTGTTATTTATAGCCTTTTATTGAGTTACAATACCATGGGTAGATACCATAGGTGGATACATGGGTCAATACCATGGGTATATACCACTTACAATACCATGGGTAAATTACATGTGTGGATGAATACCATGTGTGGATACATACCATGGGTGAATGAATATCATGGATAGATGTCATGTACAATACCACGGGTGGGTACATACCATGGGTGAATGAATATCATGGATATATGTCAATTACAATACCATGGGTGGATAAACCATGGGTGGATGAATACCATGAGTGTAGGCCACTTTTCATTTGGATCATTCCTCCCTCCTTAAGAAGCAATGGTCTCCATTGCATGAAGTTCCCTCCTGAGAAGCCCTTGTTGGATATGAAGACCCCCCTTGAAGATAAGGTGTTATCACCCAAAAATTTTCAAAACATCATTGTGTCAAATATATTTTTGATCATGGTCTAAATTGGGTTTGAAAGTAATTTTAGGATTTGGTTAAGGGTAGGTTAGAGTTTTTATAAGTTTAAAGGTCATCATTGGATTCAAATAAAGTCTTTAGAGGTCCATTCCATGATCAAATATTAACATTTTCCATTTAGGGGTCAATCCATAAGGTTTCGGGTTAAATTTCTGAAATTAGGCAACAATACTCCATTTAATAGCGCCGCTAGTTCAAAAAATAGGATTTTCACTACGAAAGCGCTGCTACTTTCATAGCGCAAAATGCAGAAAATACACTACAAGCGCCACGAAAATGCAGTTTTTTAGTTGTCAACTTCAAAGGCGGTTTCTGAGCAACTGAAAATGAATTTTAGAAATATGAAAGAGGTTTTTCTTCATAACAGATCTAAATATAAAAACCACTCTCATTTTCTTTAAATTCATTAGGAGGTTGGAGAAATTGATAAATTAATATGTGCTACGAAACTGTTGTTACTAAACTGTCTAGTACATGACTTTTTAGCAGTCAACTTCAAGTTCCGTTTCTGGCCAAATGAAAAAGTATTTTGGAATTCTGAAAGAGAAATGTCTTCATAACAGCCCCAGATACAAAAAAATCTCTCAAATTTCTCACATGTGTTATCAGTTGGGAGATACAAGGTTTTCATTGAAGCCCTATTTTCAGAAACAGAGTTTTCCTGTTTTAAACATGTTTTTCAAAAGAATTTTCTGGACAGATGGAGATGTGTTTCAAAAAAACAAGAGAGGTTTTTATTCATGACATAATTTCCTACAAAAACCTCCTTCATTTTCGCAAAATATCTCATGGATTAGGAGATATAGGCTCTGTCCCAAGACCTAATTTTTAGGGAAAAACAGGAAAAATTTGCAAATGAAGAAGGAATCTCATGAAGACTATTATGAAAGTATTTTTCACTTGATATTTTTGTTTTATATGTTGGAAAAAGGTTGATTTGGAGTTTTGGCACATTTTTAAATATTCATTTTTGAAAATTTTGAACAAAACTGCTCACTCAGCAATTTCGTAGCGCCAACAGTGCAAAATGAGTGAAATGCGCTACGAAATTGTTGTAGCATGCTTTTTCACTCTCTCTCTTAAATTTTGGAAGGGAAAAAAGCAAATTTTCACTTGAAATTTATAAGGGAGTTGTGTTAAGTGTCAAGGAAGATAAATATGAAAAGAAGAAGGCAAAATTTTGAAAAAAAAAGGTTAAAAAGACTGCGCTATGAAACTGGGTTGTTTTCGTAGCACAGGTCTGTTTCACTATTTTGGAGAGTTTGAAGTGGATTTTGAATAGATGGCACTAGGGGATGACTTTGGACATATGTTTTTTCAGTTCTTGAAAACAAATGGCATTGAAATCATGGTTCATAAGGGTCAAAATGCCTCAAAAGATTAAAGAATCCAAAGCCTAAAGAACAGGGAGACAGTTTCCTAGATTGTAGGAGATCAACATCATCAACATTATGGTCATAAAATTTTGGAGCTCATC
This sequence comes from Pinus albicaulis, assembly GCA_034641835.2. NCBI lineage: Eukaryota > Viridiplantae > Streptophyta > Pinopsida > Pinales > Pinaceae > Pinus > Pinus albicaulis. Next base: position 20,539,321 of record CM076573.1, read on the forward strand.
ATCAAGTTTCGACCTCATGAAAATACAAGTGGCATATGATGTAATTAATTCTAGATAAAGTTGTTTTAAATAAAGTAAAAGAGTCCTAATCCTACTTGTAATAGGACTCTGTTTTAGGTTTGCAGCTGTCTTATGTAATAAATACCATGTTATATGGTTAGGATAGGTGTCATAGGTAGGAATTTGATGTATCTAGCTGATGAAAAGCTTATCTCATGATTTAAATGATCTATTAAATATCAAGTGGTTGAATTAGAGAAGGGTTGGACATTTGTTAGCAAAAATACTCTGTTTTATGTTAGTGATTGTTTTCAGCATAATACAGAATTTCTACTTAGACAACTCAAGATTCATAAGGAGTTCTTGTATGTTCTTGTTCTGATGGAATCTTTTCAATATTCTATTGTAGTGGTGTTTTCTTATGTTACTCAGAATTGATCAATGATGCTCTGACTTCCTTCATAAACAAACTGACTGTGTGTTTCACTGTTCTACATGTTTATTCCTTGACTTGTTCTCTGATATGCCTTGACTTCCATGCTAGGTAGATTATTTTGGTTTTTATGAAGCTACTATGACTCCATAAGCCCAATGTATACTTGCTAATGTGATTTACAATCAGTTTATATATTTTATCTATTTTTATCGCATATAGAGTTAGCCATCTACATATTTATTAAAAATCATAAACCCTTGAGAGAGCCCTATCAGGTTGAGGAGGCTAAGCCTCAACTAAAAGATTGGTTTGAAATAGTTGCACAAGATTGGTTTGATGAGCATCCTATCAGGTCTGATTTTGTGATAACATTTTGGTGCGTCTGCTGGGAGTCTGAAGATTATAATTTCCCGAGATTTTGAAGCTAAACTTCTGAAGGTAGCAGGAGCTCAGGAAGGTTTTTGAGGTTGAATCTACCTTGGTGACTCCACACATCAAATAATAAATTGGAAGGTGACTGCACTACTTGAAGATCAGTAGCTTAATGAAGTTTTAGAATGAGTTCCATTGCAAGAATAAATGCTAGGTATGGCCCTATGAATTGGTCTCATATCCATGGTTTTCCAAATCCTATGCTAAAGGTTGAAGGGTTAATATGAAAAGAAAGACAATGCCACTCTTCATTTGGTTAGATTTCATATGCATGTACACGAAATTAAGGTGCAGTTCCATGAAGATTGTCTCATGAAGATGTTTATGGCCACTTTGGAAAGAAAAGCATGGTCATGGTATGAAAGCTTGCCAAATGGTTCATTGTATTCTCTTGCTAATTTCCATGTTGCATGTTATGAGAAGTATGAAGTGTGTCATCCCTCCTTATTACTAGTCAAAGACTGCTGTAAACATTGTGTGAGTTTTATTGAATATTTGGAGAATTGTTATGAAGATGATGAGTTCATGGATGAGGAAATTTTAGAAGCTCTTCATGACAATCCCTTTCATCACCAAGAAGAAAGGATAGCCTCTTCCTTGGATGAAAATGAAACCCAACACGAGTTTATTTATGAAAATTATGATACATCCTTTGAGTCTGATGAAAATTTGCAGCAGACTGGTTAGTCTTTTGATCATCGGGAGTATGAAAATCATTTCAAACAACAAGAGGAAATATTGGAAAATGCTTGCTACAATCCTCAGGTACAGGAAAAAGTTGATTCTTCATGTCATTTATTATATCACTCTATATAAAATGATGATTACATTAGTGAAGAAATCATTGGGTGAAATTTTTTCTTTATCCTTGTCTTCTAATCTGAAATAATTTGAGTGCAAGTCAAAAGATAAGATTCAGTTTGTGGATGAAGTTTCAGAGAACAGTGAAAAAGATATTGAAGTTTTAAAAGATCAAATTCAGCCTTATAGGCTTCATGATCAAGATCAGTTTTTTCAAGAGTTGTTAATGCTAGAACACAAGGAGGGGGTGTTGCTGTCACCTTTCTCCTTTGGGTTTGAAGAAGAATACATTGTTTTTGAAAATTAGTTTGAAAAGCAGTTTGAGAGCACACAACTGAAGTTTTATGTGGTTGATGAAAACATGGATGAGTTGTCCAAAGCTGCAGAATTTCATGAGAAACATCAAATAGATCATGTCTTCTTTGATCCTATAGCTGATTACATGGAAAGGTTCTACAGTCTAGATTTCCAGTTATATTTTCATTATGAAGATCAGATGCATCTTATGTTGCCATGGTCATTCCAATATCATTTTTATTTTTGGTTCAAGTGAAGTCAAGAGTTTCAAATGACAGATAAGATAAATGACTGGCTTCATTGGAAGTTTCATGTTGTTTGAGTTAAAGTGGATATTGCAGCTGATAGGGTAGGGCATCCTTCAGTAGGGATAGATTTGTTTCTTCTACAACGATCATCAATATTGAGCCTAAGGTGAAGGCCATAAGAGTTTGAAGAAGCTTGGCAATTTCCAATTTTTTTTTTTCCAAGAAGATGGATAGCACTGGAACTACTGGTTCTTAGTGTACCATAGGGGCACACTATCCCAAGTGGAGCCACTGTTATCACCCAAAATTTTCAAAACATCATTGTGTCAAATCTATTTTTGATCATGGTCTAAAATGGTTTTGAAAGTCATTTTAGGATTTGGTTAAGGGTAGGTTAGAGTTTTTATAAGTTTAAAGGTCATCATTGGATTCAAATAAAGTCTTTAGAGGTCCATTCCATGATCAAATATTAACATTTTCCATCTAGGGGTCAATACATAGGGTTTCGGGTTACATTTCTGCAATTAGCCAAGAATCCTCCGTTTCGTAGTGCCTCTAGTTCAAAAAACAAGATTTGCGCTACGAAATCGTTGCTACTTTCATAGTGCAAAATGCAGAAAATACACTACAGGCGCTACAAAAATGCAGTTTTATAGCTGTCAACTTCAAAGGAGGTTTATTAGAAAATAAAAATGAATTTTAGAAATATGAAAGAGGTTTTTCTTCATAACAGATCTAACTATAAAACCATCTCTCATTTTCTTTAAATTCATTAGGAGGTGGTATAAATTGATAAATTAAAATGCGCTACGAAACTGTTGTTACTAAACTGTCTTGTGCATGACTTTTTAGTAGTCAAATTCAAGTTCATTTTATAATCAAATGAAAAAGTTTTTTGGAATTTTGAAAGAGGTTTGTCTTCATCACAGCCCCAGCTACAAAAACCTCTCTCAAATTTCTCACAGGTATTATCAGTTGGGAGATACAAGGCTTTCATTGAAGCCCTATTTTCAGAAACAAAGTTTTCTTGTTTTACACATGTTTTTCAAAAGCAGTTTCTGGACAGAAGGGGATGTGTTTCAAAAACCCAAGAGAGGTTTTTACTCATGAAATAATGGCCTACAAAAAAATCATTTAGGTTCTCAAAATACCTCATGGATTAGGATATATAGGCTCTGTCCCAAGACCTAATGTTCAGGGAAAAATAGGAAAAATTTGCAAATGAAGAAGGAATCTCATGAAGACTATTATGAAAGTATTTTTCACTTGATATTTTTGTTTTATATGTTGGAAGCAGGTTGATTTGGAGTTTTGGCACATTTTCAAATTTTCATTTTTGAAATTTTTTAACAAAACTGCTCACTCAGCAATTTCGTAGCGCCAACAGTGCAAAATAAGTGAAATGCACTATGAAATTGATGTAGCATGCTTTTTCACTCTCTCTCTTAAATTTTGGAAGGGAAAAAATGTGAATTTTCACTTGAAATTTCTAAGGGAGTTGTGTTAAGTGTCAGGGAAGATAAATCTAAAAATAAGAAGCCAAAATTTTGAATGAAAAAGGTTAAAAAGATTGCGCTACGAAAAGCGTTACGAAACTGGGTTGTTTTCGTAGCGCAGGTTTGTTTCACTATTTTGGAGAGTTTGAAGTGGATTTTGAATAGATGGCACTAGGGGATGACTTTGGACATATGTTTTTTCATTTCTTGACAACAAATGGCATCAAAATCATGGTTCATCAGGGTCAGAATGCCTCAAAAGATTAAATAATCCAAAGCCTAAAGAACAGAGAGACAATTTCCTAGATTGCAGGAGATCAACATCATCGGCATTATGGTCATAACAGTTTGGAGCTCATCATCATGTTTCAACCTCATGAAAATACAAGTGGCATATGATGTAATTAATTCTAGATGAAGTTGTTTTAAATAAAGTGAAAGAGTCCTAATCCTACTTGTAATAGGACTCTGTTTTAGGTTTGCCGCTGTCTTATGTAATAAATACCATGCTATATGGTTAGGATAGATGTTGAATTAGATGTATCTAGCTAATGAAAAGCTTATATCATGATTCAAATGATCTATATAAAATCAAGTGGTCGAATTAGAGAAGGGGTGGACATTTGTTAGCAAAAAGACTCTGTTTTATGTAAGTGACTGTTTTCAACCTAATACAGAATTTCTACTTAGAAAATTCAAGATTCACAAGGAATTCTTGTATGTTCTTGTTCTGATGGCATCTTTTCAATATTCTATTGTAGTGGTGTTTACTTATGTTACTCAGAATTCATCAATGATGCTCTGACTTCCTTCATAAACAAACTGATTGTGTGTTTCACTGTTCTACAGGTTTATTCCTCGACTTGAAATCTGATATGCCTTGACTTCCATGCTAGGTAGATTATTTTGGTTTTTCTGAAGCTAGTATGACTCCATAAGCCCAATGTATACTTGCTAATGTGATTTACAACCGGTTTATATCATTTATCTATTTTTATCCCATATAGAGTTAACCATCTACATATTTATCAACAATCATAAACCCTTGAGAGAGCCCTCTCAGGTTGAGGAGGAAAAGCATCAACTAAAAATATTGGCTTGAAATAGTTGCACAAGATTGGTTTGATGAGCAGCCTATCAGGTCTGATTTTGTGATAACATATGGGTTTTGTGTGGTTAACCCATAACTGTGATGAACGAAGATCTGAGTATAGAGATACCCTGTAATGCTTGTGACCAACTGTGATACTCAAAATGTGCGGCCTAGCAAATGGACTTCGATGAAGTGTGGGTTTGTGGATGACCCAGAACCATGAAAAACAAAGATCCGAGAATAGAAATACCCTGTAATGCTTATGACCAACTGTGATACTAACAGTGTGTGACCTAATAAATAGACTTCGATTAGAAGGATTTTGTGTGGTTGACCCATAATCATGATGCTGATTGTTGATGAAGTAGCAGGTGCCTACATAGCTTGGGGTGGGAGGTCGCGTCTCCAAATAACCCAAGCCGAATGCTACTATGATGAAACTGATGCATATGAAGCAGGTTCCTACTAAAGCGGGGTGGGAGGGCATGTCTCCAAAGGGAACCCGCTCTGAATGCTGCTCCATATTTAAATGGGGATAACTTGGGAAATATAGCTCATTATATTTATTATAACCTATTTTTGGAAATAGAATGATCATTCTGCATCTTCTTATGTACTTGAAATCGCTATTTGGAGGACCTAGACTCTCAGATTCGCGCTGGAATTATCCCACCGTCACAAAATTTCTGAAAAAATAGTTGATTTTAAATCAACGATAACTCCCTCGTCTGGACTCCGATTCGACCGATTTTTTTTTTTTGAAATCGGGTGATTTTTCAAGGTGAGCTCAGATATATAACCATTTCTCTGAAATTTTGCTTGAAAACTGCAAAAAATGACAGGATATCTGCCGTCCATGAATTTTTGTTAGAAATATGTCTGCAACATTGTTGATTTGAATCAACGATATCTCCCTCATCCAAACTCCAATTCAACTGATTTGTTTTTTTGAATTTTGGATTTTTTCACAAGGAATCTAGATCTAGTCTTTGTTTTTGTAAATTTTTGACATAAATTTTCAGATTTGATCTAAAAACTCGCCGCCTAAAAAAATTCATGGAGTTTGCTAAAGATTGTTGCAAAAAATTGAAACTGAAATATGCTTCAAACCCTCATTCCTATGGAGGTGTAACCTGAACCTGAAACTAATGATCCTGATCTTGGAGGGATGCCCCCAAGATCTAAAAAAATTGAAATAGATCTGACAATATCTGCAAAATTACAATGCCAGAAAAAAAGAGAGAGAACACACAACAAATAAAACCACAAAGAAACATGTTTTGTTAAAACAAATAATAACTATAGAAGCTACATTGTGGTGGAAAATCCGCCCTATTACAAAGTGAGGCTTGTTATTTATAGTCTTTTTTTGAGTTACAATACCATGGGTAGATACCATAGGTGGATACCATGGGTCAATACCATGGGTAGATACCACTTACAATACCATGGGTAAATTCCATGTGTAGATGAATACCATGTGTGGATACATACCATGGGTGAATGAATATCATGGATAGATGTCATGTACAATACCATGGGTGGGTACATACCATGGGTTAATGAATATCATGGATAGATGTCACTTATAATACCATGGGTGGATGAATACCATGGGTGTATGCCACTTTTCACTTGGATTAGATAAACCCCTGTTTCATCCTCAATCCTTCTGCAAACTGTTATAATCTTTCTGAGGTGCTCCTATAGGCCTAAATCGATTTTTTATAAGTTAAAAGAATAATAAAATTGATAAATCAAGCAAAGAAATGGCTTCCAAAAACATTGTAGTTGTCAATCCTATACAACCACCTATTGTAGATATAGAACACATTCCTTTAGCTGACAAAGACTTCAAGATTACTGACACAATCACAAAATTTAACCTTCTTGAGCTCCACTATTGGAGCCAAGAAAAATCCATAGATCAGGCTGATGAAGTTTTTATTTGGGAGTCAAATTTTCCAAAATATGTTGTCCCACAGACCTTCTAGTGCCCAGAAGTGATTAGAATTTGTTGATCCTGCTATTTCCCTGATCAGAGAGCCAAAGTGAACTCTAAAAAAGAAGTTATGTTTACTATTACAACTTATTAAATCAATCAAATGCTTCAGATCTAATCTAGGACAGATGAAGTTCCTTTGTCCATTGAAGCCCTCACTCAGTTTTACTTGGATATGGACTTCCCCAAGAGGTTCCAAATATTTCAAACTTTCATGCCTTCTTCTATAGACATTCCCAAGATAAATCCTCCTTACCCATCAACAAAATTTTCTAAAAGAACTGACATATCATTAGCATGCTGTCTTTTATTCTTGGTTATTTTATAGATGAACATGTTGATGTTACAGTGCTAGGTTTTTTGTCTACTTTCACTCCTGGTCAGCCTCCTGCTACCATTTTTATTTTTTCCCAATACCTTGCTGACAATATTCATGAATAGTTGGTCAAAATGCCTTATGAAGGTGTTGTCAAGTATTCCTCATTCTTATTCCATATGTTTTAATACTTTCAATCTAAGAAATTTTCTATAAACCTTCAAAAGCTTGATGTTGAAGGAAACCCACAGTCAGTCATATTTTGGACTTCTCTTATCAGAAAAGATTCATCACAATCCACCTATACATAGTTTATAGATTCCTTCATTCATCCCATGGTCAATTTTTTGAACATCAGCAGGCAACCCATAATTAGTGAAGAAATTAAGAAGGTCCTATAGTTGTCTGAACATAATAGGACAAGTCATTGGTACTTGTACCAAAATCATAATGAGATAAGAGTATATGGATCAAGTCTTGTTCCATATAAACTGCCCAAATACCTCCCTATGAGGTTATTTTCCCTTGAGTACACAAGGCAGATTCTAATTCAGATGAAATTAATTTCTTTTCAGCAAAGAAGAAGACACAGTTCAAATTGAAAAATCAGGTTGGCCCATTTATCTGTAATAATAGAGATGTAGGTCCAGAGGCTGAAAAAATTTTGCAGGAATTCAATTTCAATCACAGTTTTCTATAGGATTTATAAGTAAAATGAGAGTTAAATGCAAACTCACTCCTTATGTACATGAAAAGAAACCAGAGATTGAGAAATTCTCCAACCAATCTGAATGGTTGGAGAACACCTTGATAGAGGTAGATAAGCAAGGTGATACTAGTCAAACTTTGCATACTCTAGTCCAAGAAGACAAGAAATCAAAGAGAAACAGAGAGGAAGGATCATACACTACAGAGACTACAATAGAAACTAAATTTAAATTGAGGTACAATAAAAATCCAAAGTTAAATCCTGTTAATGAAGAAGTGGAAACCATAGAGGTGATTGATACAAATACAAAAGCAAAGGACAATGCCCCTCCTACAATAATTGAAGAAGAACATCAGCCTTCAACTTCAAAAACTCAGCTTATTCAGAAGCAACACAGTATTGAAGTTTCCTCATCCCAAAAACCAATAGAAAAAGAGATGGATATCAAAGAAAGATACAAAGAAATCAAAGCTAGAAATGAAGAAATTAAAACTGAAATATATTCCCAATATCTGAAACAAACTCCTAGCATCCAAAATAAGCTACTTTATGCCTTTCACTATAAGAATAAAAAGATGCAGATGACATTTATTCAACCCACAGTTCACACTCCCAAGTCATATTCTGATTACAAAAAGATATATTTTGAAGTCTTGGCCTAGGATATTCATCCTCTGGACCAAATTGAGTTTCATAAGCAGGCACGGGAGATGATCTATCCTATAATGACCACCAAGGCCATGAGTGTATAGAAGCTGCAAAACACTCTTGAAAAAATCAGAGATTAGCTCAAATTGGAAAAAACATATTCACAGGAAAAAGACAATAGAATTAAATCTTTGGAAGAGTTAGTAATTGAAGTAGGATATGATCCTAAAAATGTCAAAGTTGCAGATGAATTGATAAAGAAGAAAAATGCATACATTTCTGCATTAAAGAAGCAACTAAACCTGCCCCCTACAAAACATCCTCAAGCAAAGGAAGTATTACTGGATACAAATCAGAAAGATGAGATGATGAATCTCATTCTATAGTTGACTGCTCAGATAAAGGAAATGGAGAATGAAATGGACAAGTTGGTCCAAGAGAAAGAATCCAACAAAGAAGCAGTCCTAGTAAATGTCATTCCTATAGTCACTACTGCTGTACCTTCCACACTAGCAGAATCATTAGCTCCTATAGTCCCCATGGCTACAACATTACCTATCACTTCATCAACAACTTCAACAACAGAGTCTTCAACAAAATTAGCACAAAATTCATATGAAGCAAGCAAGTTAGTAAAAGCTATGCAGGACATGTCTATTTAGACTAATGAGATTAATAGACTTAAAGAACAACTTAAAAGTATTGAAGATGAAAATAAACTTGCTAAGATAATGAATCAGAATGAAGAACAAAGAGCAAACAGATTGAATGAGAAATTGAAGAAGTTAGAAAAATATCTAACATTGAAAGAACCCATGGCACAAGCTAGGCAACAACTTTGGGCCAATATCATTGAATCTGTCAATGATATTTGGCCATCCATACAGGTTATATATGAGCAGAAAGACTTAGTCAAATTTGCAAGAGAATATATTCAAAAGATCAAAGAAGAGCTTGGTAAGAAACCTGAAGAAGCTCTTGAAATCATCAAATTTATTAATTCAAAAAATAGGCAAGAACTTGAAGAACTTGAAATTAATGACAGAACATAAACCATCCTAGAAGTTAGGAAGGTAATTTCTAAGAAGAATTTGATGATACAACTAGAAGAGAAATGCCAAAACATGGAGGTTTCCATCACAAGGTTTATGATGAAATTTGATGTCCTAAGGCATAAAGGCCTTCCAAATCCATTAGTTATCCATGAAAAACTAATGAAGCAGGATGAATATGATAAGAAAATGAGAGAAGTTGCCAAGGATCGGGCTAATCTGCCTACCTCACAAGGTATTCCAACAGGGAAGGTAATTTACAAAAACTTTGGGAATTTTTTCTACCTACAGCTTGAGGTGAAACACATATTTGTCAACAAGCCTACATTCTCAAAGTATACTGAAGTTGATGAGATATTCAAAAGGATGATGAAGATAAAATTTCCAGAGGTATAATTCTGGGAAAACATGACTGATTTACTGTGAAAATAGTTTGCAGTAAGAAAAGAGCAGTAAAGTGAAAACATGACAGTCACAGTTTACAGTGAAAACATGGTAGTTAAAGAGTATCAGGTTAAAGTGTATGAGTTGAAAGGTTAAAGTAAAAGTCAAATCATAGATAAAGTTGTCAGCATGAAAGACACTCAACCATAGCCCTCGTTGAGCAATAGAAAAGAGAGAAATCAACAAAAAACTCAAGATAGCAAAAAATAATTTCAATAAAAGTAGAGAGAGTTAGTATTAGTTAGAAAGTTGTCACTATCTTCTTGCATGAAGATATTTCTTTTTCCATGAATAATTCCTAAGTTTTTTTAGGATATTTTGTATGAGTTTTTGTATAAATACTTCTCATTTGGAAGAATTGAGTGTGGATGAATTGCTGAACATTTCTATAGTTGTACTATTCTGAACCCAAGGGTGATTTTACCAATTTCAAGTCAGCAGACTGGATTAAAGCAATAAATCATCATATTACAGGATTCATGTGTTGGGCCACTACAGTGAAGTATTTTCACTTGTTTCTTTGTCATTTTCTTATGTTTTTCATCAATACTTGTATGTTGTTCTAAATCTAAATGATAAATCAGGAATGTTATTTCAGAATATGTTTAAAGCACTCTGTCTTGAACTGCTTATCATTTACATGTTTTCCACTGATATCTAGACTAAGGAACTCTTAATTTCTCCCTAGTTTCGATTGACCTCTGCATTTTCACTCATTATCTGGATTCGAGAACCCTTAACTACTCTCTTACCTAGATTTAAACCATTTTCACCATCAGCCTTGAAGATCTGAAGTAACTCAGCTATCTTTCCCTATAAACATTTCCCTTTAGACCTTGATCCTAATCTAACTGCTTGACACATTGACTCCATTAGCCTAATAGAATACAGACCTACATATATCCATCTGAGTAAGTGATTTCACCACCAAATCAAATCAAAATCCAAAACCAATTTACCCTACATAACTAGCCTAAAATCAATTAAAATCAACAAAGATAAATCATATAGAAAGAGCCCTCTCTGAGCATTAGGAAGGCTAGATCCTAATGCTTAAAAGTAGGTTTGTAGTTACCTCTAATATTCTTTAAAACAAAAATAAAAAATCTCACAACTTTTGAGAATTATTGGAGTGATAACAGTACGTTAATTCCTTGGTCATTTTTATTTCATTTGATCACCAAGGTGTATATTGTAGTTCATGGATACTTGGTAAACCTTTATGCCTAGCACACCCTTTTTTATTTATTTTTTGTTAATTCTCAAAGTAATTGCCCATGAAAACATCTCACCTGTGTAGTTCTCCAGCCTTTTATTGGTTGGTAAGTTGTGATTTTTTTCACCTCTCTCCTTTTTTATCTTCTTCTTGAAGGTCATCACGGCTGAATCTTCGAATTCTCCCACTCCCTCCTCTAACGGATCTCAATAACCTCCTCGTGAGGTCCCTCATTTTTCCGGTTGGACCCCTCAAAGTGCAAGGTGAAGAGCTTGGAATTGTCATTACTGTTCAACCCATATCATCTCGAGCACCTTGTGATGATTCCCCTTGGACAACATAGGAATAATCTGAGCCGGAAAGCCCCAAACCAACTGCACAGTTCTCAAACTTTCCTCTAAATCCGCTCTTTGATCGGATTGTAGTCTCTCCTTAGTAGCCTTACAAATATTTTGATCAACCTGGAATCCATTTTCGCGCTTCTCTGATAGCATCTCGCTCTACCATTCATTGGTTTTTTCCTGGTGAAATGGCATCTAATGTTGATGAATTTTCATTCGTGCGCGCTCCTCAAATCACTCTTTAGGATACCTCTGACTCATATATCTCGAAAGCCTCTTCATCGATTTTTCCCTCTGAGAAATAGTTGTTCGTCTCCACACCTCACGATTCAGGTAGTGGAATCAAAATACCATCTAGTTATGTTACGTCTACGCTCCCGCACGGTTATACCTCTTTAGGAAACCTTATTTCTAGAGCTTCTGGTGGCACACCCTTATTTTCAGGTCCCATTTTGTTAATGGGTATTCCTCTGTCTTCTGGCCCATTCCTTTCGAATGTGGCCACAGTGTCTCAACCTATTGTTCGACTAAAGGTCAACATTGGTCAAATTACCATGTCGTTTGTATCCTCTATCCCCTATTTATGATCTACGATTACTGAAATCCCACCGTTGAGTGGGAAATCCATGGTTTCGTCCGTGCCTGGGGGGCAGTATAACCCTATTTACATACCTCCCCTTTTGGGTGGGGGAAAACCGAGTTCTATATCTATTCCTAGGGCGATTTAGCCTCATGTTCAATATTTCCAGTTTCAAAATCATTTTCCACAGCTAAACACAACATATTCGTATGTTTAGCAACCTAACATCCCTTATGTTCAAAGGTCGAACATACACCTCAATGTAAATAAGTCCCCGCCCCGCAAGCGCAGCCAACCTTCGTGGTGGGGGTATTGGCACACAACGACCAGCATCATGGTTTGGTTCTTACACCCAGGCCAAATGTCCGAATCTCTATTTTGATTAATGCGTCACTGCCTCAGCTCATCCTTGTTCAGTGCCAACCATTTCCTCAGATGGTGCCCGCCGGCCCCGAGCCCGGAACTCAACACGAGGATACTATGTCGAGAAAAATTCCTCAGTACCAACAAGCTGAAATGAAGACTCGTGGGTGGGACCCATGTTAGCGCTTAATAGCATGGGGATTGGACCCTCTCATGGCGGGGACGCAGCTGAACCACCCTCGTCGACGTGGGACCAAGGTGGAGCCAATAGTAGCGAGGAATGCAAGCAGACCTCTGGTGACCCAGGTAGGGACCTTATCCTGGACCCCATGTCTAGCACAGTCCACAAACTCAGTTCCCGTGGGGGTTGTATCAACATCCCCATTTAGGTCCCTATCAACAATATTTGCAGTAAGGTCCTTACCAACCATAGGGGAAATATGCATATCTATGTCATAATCTTCCCTATTGGGGGCATAATCCTTATTAATCAAGTTGGAACCCCCGACCTTTCTCGCCTCATCATTGGCCTTTTCCATTCTTGGCTACATTGGAATTGTCGGATGTGTCAAAGCTCGCAAATGACCCCATCCAACACCAACTACATTAGTCACCGATTCTAACTAAGATTCCAGGAGATTGTCTGAAGTTCAAAGGAAAATCTGAGGAAGACTCCCAAACCCATGTTATGACAAACCACTTGTGGGGTTCCTCTAATTCTTGGGTTGATGATTCTATTTGTCTTTGTATTTTCCAGCGCAATTTGACCGGTGCTGCAGCCAAATGGTACATTGAGCTCCCTCAAGGAATTTCTTCGATTTCAATTCCTTAGCTATGGCCTTCCTCACTCACTTCCAGCTGCATGTCCAGTATGAAACCGACACCCATATGCTCACCTCATTGAATTATTCTACTACTACGCATATCTCGGATCACATCCATGAATGGTGACGTCGCCGTCGCCTCATCAAATTTGAGATCCTAGATCAGCTGTTGACCGAATGGTTCACAAAATCATTCATTCCCAAAATTGCAAAAGATATTGAAATGGGAGGGTGTGTCATGAAAGAGGAGATCATTGCTAGAGCTAAATACCTCGACTTGGTTTATTCCTAGTCCGGGATTCTATATGAGTTATTATCTGATGCGCCACATCCTTTGACTAATCCTTCATCATCTCAGTCTCCTGTTACACCTTCGGTGGATCGTGTTCTTGGGACAGTGACCCATACTGATAGTAGTGTGCCTAAGACTTCTTCAAAGTCCAAATCCACTATTTCTGCTGCACCCCCTACTCCTTCCCATAACTAGAAGAATCCTGGTAAAAGCTCAGAGGTAAAATTTGTTCAGTCTATCGCAGCAGATAAATCCGAAAATCCTAAACATGATTCAAAGAAGTCATCCGCTGGTGATTCTTCAACATGTAAGCCCAAATATCCTTGTCTAATATGTGATGACGATAATTACACCAAGGATTTTCCTTGTTGTGAAGAATTTTCCTGTCTTCTAAAGGGTGCATCCAGGACTCTAGTTGTTTTGAAAGAACCGCTCCCTTCCCATCAGATGAAAATGGTAGACTTCATCTCGTAGCTCTTAGGTGTTCATGGCTGGAATGCAATCTGTTTCCATCACCACAAGAACGAAATATTATCCCAATCCATCCAAGGCTCCTATGGATACGAAACTTACAGGTCACCCTTCCTCTTCCATGCCTCCTACCTCTAGCCCTCTCCAGATCAAGAGGCCGAGTAGTGACTCCGTCATCCGACCACCCCCAAAAGGTGTTCTTTGGAAATTATCTTACAATATGAATGCGAGAGCAACACAAAACTACAATATTGTAGAAGATATGGCTCAAGTGTCTTCAACAATGTCGGCTTTGGAGGTCCTTCAGTCGTGCCCATCACAACAGAAGGAAATACTCTATACCATTGGAGGGATTGATCCTTTAGATTCTAATTTGATTATTTTCGATCTCGAGGATTTAGTTCCCCGCCTCCCATCACGGGTAGCTTTTTTTTATTCAAGTTACCATTATGGGAAATAATATTCATCAGACTGTCGTTGATGAAGGCGCTTTGAACTGCATCATCTCTATCGCATGCTAGAAATCCATCAACTCTCCCCCATTCAGTCAGTCTCTGAATACCTTATAAGCTTTCGATGGTCGAGGTTCTCTGTCGTACGACATTCTCAAGGCATTTCCCATCCTGTTGGAAGGGAAAATGGTAACCATGGAAGTTGAGGTGGTAGACGCCAACTTCAACTATAATCTCCTTCTTGGACGTAGTTTGACAAATGCTATGGTTTGTGTAGTCTCCACCCTCTTTCGCCTCCTTGGTTTCCCTCATCAAGGGAAGATAGTGACTGTGGATCAATTGGATTTCTTCCCCTCTAAGTCTTCAGCATGTAACGTTTCGTATGTTGGGAAGTCCACTAGTCCTTATGAGAATATTGGGTCGGGTCTGTTCAAAGACTAGTCTCTTAAGGGAGTTTTTCTGCTTCCGCCTCTGAATGTCACCGCCGTCAATATGATTTTGTCTGGTCACAATCTATGGATTGTTCCAAATCCTGAATAGATTGAGATTTTTGGTGACGCTATGCCTCTTAGCCTAGCAGAGAAAAATGCATCAATATCTTCTCAAGGCTTTCGAGGCTACATCTGAAACCAATACTCTTTTGGTTTCTTCCCTAAACACTTATGCGCGGTCTCCCTGGTTTGGTTCTTGGGACTCTAATGATACCTTTAATGAGACTTTCCCCACTGACTAGAGTACCGTGGAGGTAATGTCTCTCGAAGAAACTCCATGGGATGATGGAAATCATCGTTCCTCATTTATCCCAATCCTAGGTGACATCACTGCCTATCTAAGATACCATGCTTCGCCAGTACCGACTGACCCACTTCACTATCTGACTTTGATTCACAAAGTGTTGCCTGAAGGAAACATGGGAAATATCACTCTGACCATTCTAATCGACATATCTGTTAAACCATCATGGATTTTCAAGAATGTGCATATCAATGCATCTTGTTCTATCAATGAGATCAAGATCTATAAGGAATGTTTTTAGGATTTCTGCGATGCCTTCATGTGGTCATATGAAAAGATTCTCGGCATCGATCCAAGTATCGTGGTGCATGAAATTCCCACCTATCCGGAGTCGAAGCCTATTCGCCAAAAGCTTCGTCTTGTGCACCCAAGAAAGGCTTCCACTATAAAGGGTAAAGTTGAAAAAATTTAAAGCTAGTTTTATCTTCTCCATACTGTTGATGTATTAGGTCTCCAATATTGTTCCTTTTAATAAGAAGAAAGGGACCATTTGGGTTTGCGTTGATTACCGTGATATCAATCGAGCTTGTCGTAAAGACAATTGCCCCGCTCCGTTTATCGATTATATCATTGATGAATGTGCCAAGAGTGAGATATTTTCCTTTATGAATGGTTTCTATATTTATAATTAGATTAACATCACTCCACTTGATCAACAAAAATCGCTTTTATCTGTCCATGGGGGAATTTCGCCTATAAGAAACTCCCTTTTAGTCTGAAGAATGCTAGAGCAACCTTCCAGCGAGCTATGTCTTATGCATTTCATGAAATCAAGCACATATTTCAACCATATCTTGAAGACCTTCTTGCTCATTTCGCGAAACGTCGAGATCACCCTGAACATCTTAGAGCTACCTTCCTACATTGTTGACACTACAATATCAGGTTGAATCCTCATAAGTGTGTCTTCTGCATCGAATGTGGTCGACTCCTAGGTTTCGTGGTGTCCAAAGAAGTCATCCGCATCGAACCTATGAAAGTTGAGGCGATCATCAACTTGCTTCCTCCTTTTCCTATTTATCAATTGCAGAATTTGCATGGGAAAGCTAATTTCCTCCACTATTTCATACTGAATTATGCTGAGCATGCCAAACACTTTACGCACTTAGTGAAAAATGGAAACTCGTTCTTATGGGATGAACTTTATCAAATCTCTTTCGATGTAGTGAAACAAGCCCTCATCACAGCTCTGCTACTGCATCCTCCCAATTATCACTGCGACTACTACATGTATTTGGCTACGGCTGACAAGACTATTGGCATGGTGCTGGTTTAGGACGATGGTGATGGTCATGAATATGTGGTTTACTACTTGAGCCATAATCTCTTCGATATTGAGACCCATTATGCTCATGTAGATAAACTTGCATTGGTTGTTGTTCATGTCATTCAACGTTTCCGTCACTACATCCTCCTGCGCAAAACCTTAGTGATTTTTTATTGCAACCCCATGACGTACATTCTCACACGTCAGTTACTTCGGGGAAATTACTCGAAATGGATAATTATCCTTCAAGAGTTCGACTTAGAATTCACTGCCTCTAAGTCGAAGAAATCTTTAGTCTTTTCTGAGTTGATATGTGATCTTCCCACCATGGATGATCCCACTCCTCTCCATGATTCCACACCGATGATACTCCCTTTCTCATTAGTACTCTTGACCCATGGTATGGAGACATCATTGTATATCTCCAGACCCTGAATTATCGGCCAGAGCTATCACACTCTGAGCGAAGATGAATTCGCTACCAGTCCCAACCTTATCGCATCGTTGGAGACACCCTCTATATCACTATTATTGACTTTGTCCTCCGTTGTTGTCTGAATCTCGAGGAAGATGAGAAAGATCTTAATGACTACCAATTTAGGGCTTGCGGAGGTCACATGTTTGGTTATGATACCGCTCAAAATATCCTTCATGCAGGTTATTTATGGCCATCTATTTTTAAAGACTGCATTATCGCAGTATGAAAATACCATGATTTCCAGATTTAATCTCTAAAAAAGTGCTTCCCACCCTCACCCTTGCACTCAGTTGTGACTGTCGGACCTTTTGTGAAATGAGGCATTGATTGTATCACCTGTAACCCTCTCTCGGCCAGGGGGCATGGCTATATCATCATTTCCATTGACTATTTCACTAAATGGGCTGAGGCAATGCCTACATACGATAATGAAGGTCTCACTACGACGAAATTATTATTCAATCATGTCATAGGCCTGTTTGGTGTCCCGAAAGTGATTGTCATTGATCATGGCACTCATTTTCATAATCATATGATGACAGATCTCTCTACACAGTTGGGGTTACATCACGATAACTCCACCCCTTACTATCCACAGGCCAATGGCCATGTTGAAGTTGTCAACAAAATCTTGTTGACCATGCTTCAACACACCATTGGGAAGGACAAGCGAGACTGGAACCTCATGCTTTTATCTTCTATGTGGGCATACTGAACCTCCATTAAGGCTGCCACTGGATTCACACCATTCCAATTGGTGTACTATATAGAGGCCACACTCTCGATCGAGTTCAGTGTGATTCCTTCCCTAAAGCTGGCTATCGAACTCCTTCCTGGTACTTTTCCAGAAGAGGAACGTTTATTGTACCTCAAGTGTCTAGATGATGTAGAAATTATATGCACTAAGAATGCATATGTCCTTGATTCACCTGATCTCACACTATTTAAATTTATGCAAAATACTGAATCAATTCCACTTGTTAATCTTTTGCGAAAAAATTAATTGCACCCACATGTGAAGCATAAACAAAAACGATCGCACATAACACAGTTTTTAACCGGGAAATCCTGAAGCTAAAAACCACAACTATATATTATGTAACATGGAGATCATATGAAAATCTCATACAAATCATACAAATCTTATCACAAGCCCTTAGTACAATACAATCGTCATACACTAGTCAGGACCAATCTTGCAAATCCATGCACCGATCTTTGCCTCCTGCTAGCCTGCCTCCACTGCGCAATCCAAGCTGATTACAAAGACCAATTCAATATAATCCCACTCTCATTGACTGCGTTATTATCATTGGAAACTCCAATGTATATATAGATGCAATTCATGCATCACTAGTAGTCACAACAGATAGTCTATCTTTCCCTTTCACCTACCTCTCCACTGGTCTCCACTGAAACTGCCATGCACTGTAGTTAACTAATGTATTTTTCAGTTGATTAATGAGTTATTATTTGTGAATTAATTAACTAATTAATTCACTCCACTCTCACTAGTGTATCATTCAGTTAGACTAGACACAACTAGCTCAACTGAGTCTAACTGAGTTAAACTAAATACAACTCCTTGAACTACTCTTCCAACTCTGTCATAACTTTGCCACTTTAGTTCTAATTGAGTCCTCCATGCATTAGCTCCAGTAAACCCTTAGGAATTGCGTAATTCCTTCTGTCAGCTGATGTGCCACATCTATGCACTGAACTGAAGTGCTCCAAGAGAATAAGTTGTTGTTTAGAGTCTGATTATTATTAAGAGCTAATAATAATCGACATGCATCTATTTTTAGATCAGTGCTCTATAAATAGACTTTGCCCAATATTCTAAAAATATAATTTCATCTATTTTTCACATTTGACCAACCATCTACAAATAGCCTCCTGCTACATATAGAATATGCTCACCATGTCTAAAAATAGACATACACCTAAAAATAGCCTGTGTGGGCCCCACCTAGTTTAGGTGATTATTTTCCAACTAGGATCAAGGATGATGTTTCAGGATGCCTCCTTCACTGTTTCTTGTTGTAAACTTCAACACTCCCTCTCAACAAGAAATGACTGTCTTTGCATGCGATATGCAACTCCATGCATTCGTCCTGCAACTCTTGCTACAACACTTCCGAGCTGAAAGGCTCCAAACAACTCAATCAGTCTAATGCATCTATCATCAAAGTCTTCGACTTTTGCTGGTACCAACTGCACATGTCTTCAGGAACCACTGCGCTGTTGAAATATACACCCATGCACTTTGCACTTGCTGTCAACTTTGAACCGTGCTCTAGTATCTGACACCGTCACTTTGATCTGCCTGCATCAATCCAATTGATCATGCTACTGTTGCTCTATGGGCTCCTCGTAGCTAGGTTCAATTAATGAGATCCACACCATATCAATGAATTCTGCCCAGAAATATCCTCTTGGGATTACTCATGCATGTCACCCCACCTCTCACCTGGTGGTATAGATGCATGCACTCCCTCTACCCATCTGGCACAAAATTTCTCTGCATGAGTGGTTTCTCCCACTCCATGATCCTCATCTTGTGGCTGCTCCACATCCCGAGGTTCAATCTTAGCTGAATTCAAATCCTTGTCCCTCTCAAGCTTCAGTTGCATGTATTTCTTGCACTTCCCAACAGTAGGAAGCTCAATAGAAATCCCATCTACTTCAAATCTATAAAGATTCTTCTTCATTTTTATTTTTTTGAGCTTGTCTTTAAGCACCAACTTCCTATGGTCGCTTCTGCTTTGGAAAAAATATGTCAAAGCCTTCCACATAGCATATGGAGTGGCTTTCCCATGAAGGATTGAGACAATATGGTCTCTCACAACTTCCAACAGAATCCTCCTCATCCTTGCTACTTTCTTTTGCCATGCGTCAAGTATTGCAGCATCCGCCGAAGTGGGCTTAGGAACATCTCTCTTGATGAATTCCTTCAAGCCATTATCTTCAAGCATTGCCTCCATCCTGTCCTTCCAGGCTATGTAGTTAGAGTTTCCCTCGAGTGCATACTCCAACCGCAACCCATTGAAATACATTTTAATGTATACTCAACTGTTGCACCAAGAAACTCCTGCAGAAAATTTGAATTGTCCACCAGCACAAACTCACTGCACAATTGCAATCTTCAATCAACAATGCTTCGATACCATGTAGAAATTATATGCAGTAAGCATGCATATGTCCTTGATTCACTTGATCTCACACTATTTAACTTTATGTAAAACACTGAATCAATTCCACTTGTTAATCTTTTGCGGAAAAATTAATTGCACACACATGTGAAGCATAAAAAAAAACAATCGCATATAACACAGTTTTTAATTGGGAAAGCCTAAAGCTGAAAACCCAAACTATATATTATGTAACATGGAGATCATATGACAATCTCATACAAAGCATACAAAGCTTATCACAAGCCCTCAGTACAGTACAATCGTCATACACTAATCAGGACCAATCTTGCAAATCCATGCACCGATCTTTGCCTCCTGCTAGCCTGCCTCCATTGCGCAATCCAAGCTGATTAGAAATACCAATTAAATGTAATACCACTCTCATTTACTGCTTTATTATCATTGGAAACTCCAATGTATATATAGATGCAATTCATGCATCACTAGTAGTCACAACAGATAGTCTATCTTGCCCTTTCACCTACCTCTTTACTGGTCTCCACTGAAACTGCCATGCATTGTAGTTAACTGATGTATTGTTCAGTTGATTAATGATTTATTATTTGTGAATTAATTAAATAATTAATTCACTCCAATCTCACTAGTGTATCATTCAGTTAGACTAGATACAACTAGCTCAACTAAGTCTAACTGAGTTAAACTAAATACAACTCCATGAACTACTCTTCCAACTCTGTCATAACTTTGCCACTTCAATTCTAACTGAGTCCTCCATGCATTAGCTCCAGTAAACCCTTAGGAATTGTGTAATTCCTTTTGTCAGCTGATGTGCCACATCTGTGCACTAAACTAAAGTGCTCCAAGAGAATAAGTTGCTATTTAGAGTTTGATTATTATTAAGAGCTAATAATAATTGACATGCATCTATTTTTAGATCAGCGCTCTATAAATAGACTTCGCCCAATATTCTAAAAATATAATTTCATATATTTTTCACATTTGACCAACCATCTACAAATAGCATCCTGCAACTTATAGAATATGCTCACCATGTCTAAAAATAGACATACACCTAAAAATAGCCTGTGTGGGCCCCACCTAGTTTAGGTGATTATTTTCCAACTAGGATCAAGGACGATGTTTCAGGATGCCTCCTTCACTGTTTCTTGTTGCAAACTTCAACATACAAGGCTAGAAGGCTTGCTGCTTTAGTTCTTGAAGTGCATAAATGAAAGTTTAAGGTGAAATATGACAAATATGTCACACCTTGCGTTTTCTCTGAAGGTGACTTGGTCCTTCTTTATGACCAAGCCCATGATAAGTTTGGAGTTGGAAAGTTATATCTAATGTGGCATGGGCCCTATATAATTCAACGTGTTTTGGAGCATGGATCCTATGAGCTAGCTAATTATGAAGGAAATCCTTTGGCTGAGCCTAGAAATGGGCTCTACCTTAAAAAATATTACGCTTAATCTTAAGTGTGATAATTTGTACATTAGTGTGTTTTGAATTGATTTTTGGTGTGATTGTTTTCGTTGCAGACATGTTTCCTATGCTTACCTTGTGTTCCATTTGGTTTGTAGATGTCTTCGGACCACTACGTTGGTTTTGATAATGGCACTTGTCGTAGTACACAGAACCTATTTTTCGCAACATGGGCACTCTTTGCTCCTGATGGTGAGTTGATTAATTTACAAGGAATATGTTGGGTGCAAAAAATAACAATATTTCCGAGTATAGTGTGGTGATCAAACTATTATAGGATGCCATTGATCTTGGGATTAGATATTTGGTTAGTAAGTTGGACTCACAACTCATCGTGTTACAATTAAATGGGCGTTATTCTGTATGCAATCCTCAAATTTTGTGTATGTATTTACGTGTTAGATTATTGGAAAGGAATTTTTATTTTATCACATATCAACACATTCCAAGGCATTTAAATACATTAACAGATTCATTGGAAAACCATGTATTAGATACACATTTTTGCAATATGTAAATCAAGACATCATCATGATACACAAGTAGCCACACACACACACACACACACACACACACACACATATATATCAGTCTGTAAGTGTGTTACAATGATAGTCATTGGAAAACCATGTATTAGATACACATTTTTGCAATATGTAAATCAAGACATCATCATGATACACAAGTAGCCATAGAAACATGCATATATATATATATATATATATATATATATCGGTCTGTAAGCGTGTTACATTGAAAATCTCAAAAAATATTTGTTCTATTACAAAAATGGATCTTCGAGCCTACATCAGTAAAAAATGTATAAATAGGGTTGTTATCCGCCCACATGGTGCTCATGGTAGTAGGTAACTGCTCAAATTACTCCGCAGAGTAATTGACGCAGTCTGCCAGGAACTGCAATAGTGTGTCTCTGAAAGCACAGTGGGATCTCATCGAATGTGGGATACTCTGGAATGCCTCGCATGAGGTCGACTAGATTTCACCCCAGATCAGCTAATGTGTCAGCTCCCTCCTCATAAGGAGCATCCTCTGTTGGATGAGCTACCCTACGTGTGATCGGTTACATGCCAGGAGGTCTCTAAGGACCCATATATGTAAAGAAATCATAAATTTACATGTCAGAACACATAGAAAAAAACATCTAAAAAGTAAAAAATGTTTAAAAAATAATTTTTACCTACATCGGTCCACTGTGTGCCTGGTGGTATCAGAAGATCCATATCTCCTCTAAAGTCGATGATAGCGTAAGCATAGTCCTCAACTATGATCTGTTGATGCCGCAACCAACTAAATAAGGTTTTGGGGAAATGCATTTGTTTCCCTCCTCCCTCTCGAGGCATTATGTCGCACCATCTCATCAGCCTCAGATCCCTCGGGGTTGGATCATGGATCTCTAACCACTAATACTGGAACGAGGGTACTCTCTCAGAAATAAGGTCACTAGAATTGACCTGTACCCAAACTATTTTAGTCTCCCTGTCTTTCACTTGGTTAGCTGGCTCTTCATGTTAGCCAAAAAACCCTCACACTAGTTGAACATCATTGGAGCCAAGCAGTCCACCACATTCTAGAACTGGGATTTAGTTGCCTCATGAAATGCCTAGGCTCCTACCACTTTGGTGATACAATGTAGTATCATACGCAGAGGAAGCACTCTGATAGAAGATATGTCTACCTTCCCACTCTCTATCTTTTGTACCCCAGGATAGTATCTCTGAATGAGCATGATCGTGCTCACACCCCTCGCGCAAGCTCCAGAGAGTTGGATCATCTCCCCTCGCTTAGATATTCTAGTGATAAAGTATATGTCCATTACATCAAGCTCTAAATCTTGGTCCTCGATGACGAACAACTGTCAGTACATGTCCTAGATACTGGAGAAGCTCCAGTTGAGCTCTGAGACTGCATGTTTGGAAGAATTTCAATAGTCTGGAATTGCAAAAAGCATTAACACAATATTAGTTCTGCAAGGTTTGGTGGTCTTCCACCTCATGGCCTCGTTCTTTCCATTCAACCAACATATTCACTGAAAGCACTTGCAAAACATGTCCAATTGGTTTTTTAGGTGCATTCATAGAAGAAATTTTAGAAACTAATAGTGGCGTTGGGTGATTTTATCTTTTTAAAATCTTCCTCATGGCTATCGCATCTGTCTGAAATGATTCAGTGCTGGTGGCATGCTTCCCTAATGGGCTGAGCGCGACCAGCATGACCCTAATAGCTCGAAATCGCACTGGTCGCAAGAGATTTTAAATTTTGAAATCTCTCCCTTAAACTCCCTAATTCTAAAATCTAAATGCCAAATTAATATAATTAAATTTAAGAGGAGGTTTAGAGCTCTTACCTTGTGCTGACGGATCGACGAATGGTGTCCTCGATCAGTCGCACCACTGATTTCAAATTTGGAGGGAAAATGGACAACATTCTCTTCTCAAAATGGAAAGGTGATTTTTTTTTGGGTCTATTTATATATTTTTGAAAAAAAAAATCACCAATATTTTATTATTTTTCCGCGATATCTGTGATTTTTGTTGTTTATGTGTAGTACATGAATTTCACAATACTGATGATTGTTTCCGATGCAAACGAGTTGAATTTGATCTCTTTTTCGGGCTCACTAAATTTTTACGAAAAAGGAACCCTCCTGAAGTCAAATTTCAACTCTTTTTCTGAATCTCGAAAAATGAAAATATTGCTAAGTACTTGTCATTTCGAACTCATTAAAGTGAATGAATTGACGTGATCTCACTATAAGTTTACCCATTTTTTGGGTTGAGGTTTACTATTTACGAAAAAGGAATACCTTGATCGAACATGGTCAAGAGGTTCTCTCAGACATAGTTTTCTACGTTTTCAGATTCGAGAGACGACTTACGAAAAGGGACATGATGGAGTTTTCTTTTTGTTTCTTTACAAATTCCCTAAACATGAAAAGTTACCAAGTTTACCTTTCATTCGACTCGTTAAAGATTAAATGAGGAAAGACTTGTCACCATGACAAGACCGAGTTCCTCCTTCCTAGGGTTTGTTAAAATTACTGGGATGGATTCATTTTAAGAATGAACTTACATGCTCAACATATGATATCCTCTTCATGATGACTATAAAAAATAAAGAGGTACTCGTTAGAAAGAATAGGGGAAAATTGAAAGTGAACGTCCTATATGTATTATGGGCAGCTTGTCGCTCTTGAACATGACACTCATATGCAATTCATGTCGGGTTGGGGACATCATACATTCATCACTTTGCCTCCATGGGTTTGGGAAAAATATTTACCTTTTATCTGATTACCAATTTTGTCAACATGACCTCTGATCCTATTTGAGTTAAATGTTGCCACACTGCGGAGTCGTGTCGTCAATATGTTCAATAAAAGTCATTTTTGTCAAACATCTTCTAAAAATCTGAACTCCTATGTTACAATCTCGAATAACTCCTATCATCTTAAGATATCTGTTGTTTCATGTTGATGATGTGGAAATCATTATGGCCCTCCTTTGATGAATCACTTATTGTCAACTTCAACTCATCATCTGGGAAGGTGATTTAGAAACTTCTTTCAATATCTTAGAGCTTTCATACCTCAATGGAAATTTCTTCAAGTTCAACAATAGGTTCACATCATTGACCTTCGATCGAATAATTTTGCAAGTGTTCAACTTCAACATGTCTATTCACACTTTTAGATTGTGTTTTTGTACCTTGAGGTCCATTGTCATTATTGGTGGTCTCTCTCATGTCTGTTAACGATTTTCATCATTGGCCAGTAATCAGGTGGTTTCTACCATGTTCGACACCAATGCACTTATTACGTGGCTAGATTCGTACATTGGGTTGATTGAGATCGCAGTGAAAACCCTAGGTCACATTTGATTTTTTATCCAAGCTGCGAGGAGTTATTGAGTATTCATGATTGTATACATGATCCCATCTATACATATGGATGTGTCCATACCACAGATCCATTTCTATGATCTCTTTTAGACGGATGGTTGTGACCATACCGTGGGCTTATGTGTCATTTGATGCCTAGTGTAGAGTTATGTGGTTAGGCATATTTATACCAGAGATGTCATAAATTGTAAATGTTTGATTGGGAAGGTTCTTTGAAGGTGGTCTGCGTTCTTTGCCTTAGTTCATAAATAATTTTATCCATCGCTCCCTGTTATGCCTTCATGCTTTAGGGGGCATCTGTTACACAGTAATTTATCACCATGCTTATTTTCCCATCCCTGATCCTAAAATCCACGTAAAGAATCTTGTGAAATGTTTCCATCATCAATAAATATGATAAAATATCCCCTTGAAGATACAAAGAATACTTCCTTGAAAGATTATTGAAGAAAATTGGTCAAATTCCTAGTTTCCTGGGTCAGCACTCTTCCTGGTGCCATGACCGTGATGATTTCATTTTCCCATTTTTGGCCTAGTTTTGTCAACACCCTAATTTCTTGGAAAACTATGTTGATCCCCTTTCTGGAGGTTCTTCCTTAAATGGAGGAGAAGCTTCGACCCCTAGAAGCTCAAAGGCGACGAGTTGGTTGTTGAACAAAGATGATAAGGTCGAGCTCTCTCACTTTTAGAGCCTTGATTTCATCCGTGGGAGATCATCCCTTAGATAGTGGGCCTTCCTCCTCCTTTCATGGGCTCCCAACCTCCTTCTCTTTGCTATAAATTCACATCCCTCATTCCCCCAATTTTAGAGCTTGGTTGATCATTTTCAAACTTGTTTGAACTCTCATCCCTTTTCATTCTGGCATCGTGATTAATCCTAAGTTCACGAGACAAGGAATGCTTTTGAGTTGGGTGAAGGAATCAGATTTTCACCTAAGGATGCCTCCAACATCAAGGCCTAGTTGTAAACTCTCCTTTTGTAAAGTTATGAATAATAAAATTTGATGTTTACTTTCTATATTTGTGTAAATGATTATGCAAATATTTCGGTACTCCTTGATTTGCTAGATAGTTAGTGTTTACATTTTATTATATATTTTATCATGTTTTCTATTGTCTCCTGATCATCCACAAGTATTTGCGTGTCATCAGTAGCAGGAAGCAGGCCTACAAGTATCCTGGATCAAGGTCACCATCAATGGATCCAAGGATAGTGATTGGAAAAAGGTATTTATGTCTCTTTCCTCATTGCATTGTAAGCATTAGTTAAGAAAGTTTATGTTAGAAATAATCTCATGTTGTTAGACCCACTCTAGGGCTAGAGAGATGACCTCTATTCACAAAGGGGATTTATCTTGACAACAATTAGCCTCTACAACTTGACACCTTATGCCCATGGAGAGAACATCCCTTTGAGTGTTGTTGACTAGTTTGGTTACCTTGCATTGAGCATAGGAATGTTCTAGTCCTAGGAACTAACACATTTTCATTCTGACACTCATTATTTCCATTGTAATATAGGCATTATTTTATTCTTTTTCATGATTTTAATATGAAAGAGACAAAAAAAGTATATATTTAAATAAAAGAGCGGGAATGGGACATTACTTCCATAATTGATGGCAGCTAAAGTCAGTTGTGTCACCCTTGAACAAAAGACTCAAAATCCAGTCTTTCCTCCATTTGGATGGGCTTTATTTTGACTTAGGAGAGCCATAACCTTGTTATTGAGTCAGTACTCCCCTGGTTGGTTATCTCTTCCAATCATATGGAGGGTTTTTTATGTGTCCTACATGACAAACTTATACAAAGTTATCATATCATATAGTCACATTTGAGTCATGTTTTTGTTTAGGGGAAGTAAACCTGAGTCAACCTTTCTATGGTGTCTCTTGACTCATTTTCCAGTCGGCCATACCCGGTCTGTCAGAGTTATGTTATATCACATTAGCTATTTAGTCATTTGCTCGTGCTAGTTAAGAAGGTCTTCATTGAATTCTTGGCTGAAAGTTTTCTCTTATCGACTACAACAAATTGCTCTGAAAGTAGGCCTAGAGATGCGCCCTGGCCCTATTTCCATCATTGATAAGTGAACTTGTGCTCAACATCGACCAAAATCATGGGTCCTTGACTGAGTGGTTTCCCTTGTGTTCGACGTCAGCTTACATTATCACACATTGGGATTCATGTAGTACCTTGGTTTCCATTTGACCCTATTGGTGGATTCCTCGCCTCCGTGTCATCTTTCATTATTGGTTGGTTCAAAGGGTTTTTGTCGTGCGCTAGCAACATCTTGTGTATGTCAGAAGCATGCTTCGGTTTGGTTACTTCATCTCTCTTTGTTTGATTCCTTCAAAATTATTGGCCTATGGGTTACACTTGCACTGGATTGATGGAGGATTCCTTAATGCCTTCCTTCCAACATATATTTTCCCATCGACTCCAAATCATTGCTTCTGGAATAATTTCTAGAGTCCCTTTTCAGTACCTTAGGGTTTGCAGTCATCAGTGGAAAAATCCTTCGCTATCGACAGTGAGAATACATCAATGTATCCTGATTGGTAGATTCTCTCAAGTGTTCGAATTCAACTCATTTATTCACACTTGTTAGATTGTATTGGGGTACCTTGACTCTCATCATCATTATTGGTGAGTTGTATTGTGTTTATTAACGGTATACATCAATGACCGATAATCAAAAAATTTCTCACATGGTCGAATTCAACTCATTTATTCCCATAGTGTAGAAATGTACCATGGCAGTCGGTGAAGACCTTGGGTTTGCATCAACATGTTTTGGTTCACTTGTCAGCTCCTTCAATTTTCTGCCAGTGATACCATCCACCTTATATGTTGCAATTCATCACAACAGCATCTTATATGTTGGCACCCGAGTTGCGTGCAGTACCATTATTCCACTTTTATGACTTGGTACTTTGAGGATCAGTTATGTGACATTAGTAATCAGATATCTCTTTCTACATCATTGATTAGTTCTTCTATATGTGGTATTATGACACGATCTTGATATGTATTTTTGAGGCTATGATAAGATGATCCACTATGTGTTTCTCAGTTTCCTTTTTACTTGTATACATATTGGATCCGCTTTATACTTGATATGCGGAAATTATTTACTATCTCTAAGCATGGGTATGCCTGCCTAAGACATGAGCTTGCTTTATGATCTCTTCCATTGGTTTTTGGCAGGATGAAATCTTGTGAACTCATCCCAAGTCCTCGCATGATTCTTCTTATACATTTAATACATTTCAGCCATCATGTACCCCTTCTGACCTCATATATTAGGGGGAATTTTTTATAACATCATTTTCCACCTCTGTATACTTGATGCTCTGAGTTATGGCCTTGGGAAACTCTTTCCCTTCAGATTTTGTCATTCATCTAAAAAAAATTATTTTTAATTCCGTATATGACTCTTCCCTCTCAAAAGTGCATGCACACACGAGTCCATCTATACCCAACCCACGTATATAATTTGAAATATGAGAAAATATAAAAATCCTTATTTTTTGGGTGGGGTTTATGGGTTACACTGGAAGCCTAAATACAACAACCTGTGGCCTAACTGTATCCCAACTGAAATAACTGTTTTGGGGTAGTATAAATACACCTCATGGGAATGCCTAAAGGGAGGAGAAATATAGGATATTGATATTATAACCATTTTGGTCCCTGAACATGTCTGATTTATCCTTGTGCCTCCTGCACTCCCAAATTGTGGAAACTTTTTTTTCCCTCACAGATATGTTCATTCCTCTTATATGACATCCATGTGTATGCATTTAGAAGGATATTATTGAGGCTTGGGCTGGAAAGATCCAGAGGTCGGTTTCGCTTGGAGCCATGGTTGAATCAAGTGGTATTCCTCCACACATATTTACATTCATCAATAAAGAATCTTTGTCCCATTCTTGATATTCATGATCTGTATTCTTTATACATGGCTATCATCTTATTATGAATGTTTTCATGTTTTATTCTTATATGATCTAACACTAATATCTTGGAAATGCTTTGAATTATCACTAGTATATGTGCTTTTCTTGAATGAGTTGCAGGTTTTGGAGCATTAGGAGAAGTAGAGGGTTTGAACCTTGTGGGATCACCTTCAAATGGAGGACCTACGGGTACTACTCATTCTTCCCATTTTACTAGTTTTAGCATTAGTACTGCAATTTTGTATGCTTCTTGTTGTTGTATGCCTCTTTCTCTATTTGGGTTCCCAACCCAGACCATAGGGTGTATTATCCCATAAAAATTGCTTCCTTGAATGAGGATGGCTCAGTCTCTACATTCTCGTTCATAAGAGCCATGTAGCCAGTGTACTGCTCTAGGGAACTCCTCTGCCTGCTCTGTGATGTGGGTGCTCCCACATTCTCTCTAGCATCAAGATTAACTTGTTAGTCTCTACATGAGTGGGTGCTTCCACTCTCTGTTCCTTTTCTTGTGGCTACTCCACATATTGAGGTTCTTATTTTGGAGCTAAGAGCTCCTCAACTGCATGCAACTAAAGCTCCCTCTTAAGGGAAATTTACATGGCCTTCTCTTCATTGAATTTCACATCTCTCCTGACCACTGGTATCCTATGAGAGTACACTCGATAGTTATGAGGTGTTTTGGTGTAACCCACAAATATTCCCAACTCAACTATTGGTTCTAGCTTTTTCTTGGCATATTTGGTTACATGGAAATAAACTGATGAACCAAAAATTTTAAAGTGCGCCAAATCTGGTCTCTTACCTGAAAAGTCTTCATCTGGTGTACTCATCCCGAGAATCTGATAAGGACTTATGTTATGCACAAATACTATTGTGTTACATGCTTCAACCTATAAGTGAAATGATAGGCCCTAATCATGCAACATCGCTCGCGCTACTTCCACAAAAGTTATGTTCTTCCTTTCTGTAACCCCATTCTATTGTGGGTTATGAGGTGCTATAAATTCTTTTCGAATGCCTTCGGAAGCACATAATTTCTTTAATTCATTCGACACATATTATCCACCATTGTCACTCTTGAGAGCCTTCACCTTCTTCACTGTATCTTCCTTGACAAGTGCTTTGAACTCAAAATGTTTTGAGAACATATGACCTTTCTTCTACATGAAAAATATCCAACACTTGCGTGAAAAATAATCTACAAAAATCACATAATACCTATGTTTTCTTGTTATGAAACCAACTCAAAAAATAAAATAAAAGAGAGATCAATGAATTAGAAATAAGCCTCTTTGAGGGGCAACCATAAATGAATAATTCTTGGATGATACAAATGGAAAAACCTCCTTTCTATATATAGGAGTCTAACGGGTCACAATATAATCATAGTCTACATAACAATAACAATGTAAGGGCACAAAAATAAAAATAGTGGGCTTCTATGGGGCACAATAATAACAATATGGGAACTAGATGGGCACAACAATAACAATAAAGGGGCTATACTAACAATAAAAATGAGGGGATACACTAGTATTATAGGGAACTTGCATGCCCCTCTCCTTTAAAAAAGTGTTTTCCTCAATGCTTGAGTAGTTCTAGATGATTCTGTAGAAAATTCTCATCCTCCCATGTCGAATCTTCAACGGGTAAGTTCTTCCACTTGATGAGATACTCCGAAATTGATCGATTTTGTAGTTGTCGAGTTCCTGTTTATGTGACTGCTTCAAGTTCCAATATGATTTTTCCTTCTTCTTCAAGTTCTGGAAATATTGTTTGAACTAAGAGCTTGTCACCTATAACCTTATTTAAGCATGAAACATGGAAAACTAGGTGCACTTGGGAATATGCAAGAAGCTCTAATTTGTATGTCACAGTATCAACATTTTGCAACACCTTGTAAGGACCAATATAATACTTTGGTGATAATTTATTATCCTTCTTAGCTTGCTCAAGGGAAATTTTTTTGTATGATTGTAGCCATAAAAATACCTAGTCACCTACATCAAAACATCTTTCGCTGTGATGTTGATCTTCCTGTTGTTTCATTCGATTATGTGCTAAAGTGAGGTTATCCTTTAAGAGTTGAAGAAATTTTTGTTGATGCTTGATGTGATATTCCACTGCTTGAACCTTATAATTTTCTCTTAAAGATGATGTGATGGATAATGGATGATACCATAAAGTGCCATAAATGGGGTCATTTTTGCTGCAGTATGGAAGGAAGTGTTATACCACCATTCAGCCAGAGGTAACCACTTGACCCAAAGAAACAAAGAAACTAAGATATTCTTCCAAACATATGTTCATTATCTTAGTTTTCCCATCATATTTAGGATGATATGATGAGCTATGAGCTAATTGAGTACCCAAACAAGAAAATAATTTTGTCCAAAAATTTCCTATAAAAATGGGATATCCACTGCTTACAATTATTTTTGGGTTTTCATGTAGCTTTTGAATTGTTTCCATAAATTCATTAGCAATGGTACTAGCTTTAAATGGATGAGATAATGCACAAAAGTATGCACACTTGGCAAGTTTGTCAACTACCACCATGATGACAGTCATTCCTTCAGACATGGGTAAACCTGTGATAAAATCCATTAAAGCCTCCTCCCAACGCTGACTTTGAAGAACAAACCTAAGGTATTAATTGTCTCATGATCCTTCCAAGACTTGTTGTATATTAGTATATCATCAAAAAATACTAACACAAATTTTCTAAGGAAGGGTTTAAAAATGGAATTCATCAAACCTTGAAATGTGGAAGGTGCATTAGTAAGGCCAAAAGGCATGACCAAAATTCATAATGACCCTCATGAGTTCTGAATGATGTTTTCGAAATGTCTTCAGTATTCATTCTAATTTGATGATATCCAGAACGAAGATCCAACTTGGTGAAATAAATTGCTCCATGTAATCCATCCAATAATTCATCAATGATAGGGATGGGAAATTTATCTTTAATAGTGAGCTTTTTGAGCTCCATATAATTCGGATACATACGCCATGATCCATCCTTCTTGCACACCAATACTATTGGAGCAGAGAAATAACTTTGACTAGGTTGAATTATACCTGCCTCTAACATTTTTGCAACCATACGTTCAATCACACTCTTTTGAGCATAAGGATATTTGTAAGGCCTGATGTTTGGAGGAACACTTCATGGAATCAAATGAATAGCATGATCATGATCACGAATAGGTGGGAGTCCTTTGGGAGTCTCAAACACCTTGGAATGATTGTCCAATACTTTTTGGATATCTAGAGAAATAGATGATTTCAATGTTTGAAACTCTAGTGAGAATAATTGTGAAATTATGCCTCATTGTTATTTATTTAGAAGATTTTTCATGCCATTAGATATGATTATATTTCATGGTTTCCCTGTAATACCCCTTAATTCAACTTCCTTTCCTTCCCAAAAAAATTCAATAAAAGTTCTTGAAAATTAAAAGTTATCGAACTCAAAGATTGTAACCATTGAACTCCTAGTACAACATCAACACCACCCATTGGAATGGAGAGAATTGGACTATTCAATACATGTTCTTGTTGAGATTTCAACAAGATGATGAGCTTAGTGGAAAGAAGTCGGCTTCACTAAGTGGGCCCATAGGCTATTTTTGGCGCAAAGTCTATTTTTAGACATATGGATCATGTTCTATGAGTTGCAGGATGCTATTTGTGGATGGTTGGTCAAGTCGGAAAAAATAGATGGACTTCTATTTTTAGACATACTGGGCGGAATCTATTTTTTAGATTGCCAGTCTAAAAATAGATATGTCGAATATTATTAGCTCTTAATAATATTTGGACTATAAACATTATCTTATTCTCTTGGAGCACTTCAGTTAAGTGCACAGATGTGGCACAGGAGATGACAGAAGGAATTACGTTATTCCTAAGGGTTAAGTGGAGCTATTTCATGGATACTTTAGTTAGAACTCATGTGAGAGAGTTTGGTGGAGTTGATTGAGGAAGTTAATGGAGTTGTGTTCAGTTTAACTAAGCTAAACATAGTTGAGCTAGTTGTATCTAGTCTAACTGATTGATACACTAGTGAGAGTGGTGTGAATTAATTATTAATTAATTCACTAATTATAAAATCATTAATCAAATAAATAATACATCATTTAACTTCAGTGCATGGACAGTTTCAGTGGAGACCAGTGAAGAGATAGGTGAAAGAGTAGTGTGACTATCAGTTGTGACTATACTGTTGCATGATTTGCAACAACCAGTGATTGGAGATGCCAATGAGGATTGCAAAATACAAGATAGGTGATTCAAAGTTATTTATGAGCCATTATTCAGCAGTGATTGTGCAGTAGAGGCAAGCTATCAGGTGGCAGAGATTGGAGCATATGTTTTGCTAGATCTAGCTTGATTAGTGTGTAGCAATTGGAGATTGTACTAAGAGCTTGTGAGGAGCTTTGTATGATGATTTTTACATGATCTCTATGAAATATAATATAAATATGGTTGGGGTTTTCAGCTTTAAGCTTTCCCATAAAATAATGTGTTCATATGTGTGATTGTTTATGGTTTTAATGTGCGCATGCGATTGTTTTTATTTCCGCAATTAATGATAAATGGTAGAAGAGATTCTATATTGTGCATGAAGTCAAAATAGTGTGTGATCAGGAGAATCTCGGTGGATAACATATCATTTATTCAAATTTTTACATGG
The DNA here is from genome assembly GCA_034641835.2 of Pinus albicaulis. NCBI lineage: Eukaryota > Viridiplantae > Streptophyta > Pinopsida > Pinales > Pinaceae > Pinus > Pinus albicaulis. The sequence continues at coordinate 20,573,593 of CM076573.1, forward strand.
TATTGGAGCGATATTGATCATTGGAGCAATTGCAAAACATTGAAGCGGTTGAGTTTTGAGCTGGTGGAATTCGAATTTGCAGCAGTGTTTTCTTGGTGTCGAAGTTGAGATGTATTTCAATGGATTGCGATTGGAGTATGCCCTTGAGGGCAGCTCGAATTATATTGCATGGAAGGACAATATGGAGGCGGTGCTGGCTGACAATGGGTTGAAGGAGTTCATAGATGCAGAAATTCCAAAACCTACTTCTAGCGATGCTGCCACACTTGACGCATGGAAAAAGAAGACATCAAAGTGTTGAAGGATTCTGTTGGAAGGTGTGAAGGATCACATAGTTTCCAGCCTTCATGGTAAATCTTCTCCATTCTTGATGTGGAAAGTTTTGACAGATTTATTTCAAAGCAAGAGCGACCAGAGGAAGTTGGAACTCAAGGATAAACTCAGGAACATAAAAATGGAGAAAGGCGACAGTATGCCCAAGTACCTCACGAAGTTCATACAATGTAGGGATGAGCTGGGAAGTGTGGGGGTTACTGTTGATGACAAGGAATTGGTGATATTGGCTCTCCTTGGGCTTCCGAAGAGTTGGCATTCCCATCAGGACTCTGCCAATGGTCGGGAGAAATTGCCAGGATGGGTGCGACTTTGGTCGGATCTTGTGCAAGAGGAGATAAGGCAAAGTACCAGGGACGAATCTTCATCAAAGAAATTAGATGAATAAAATTGCACTTTGGCTGCTAAAGCAAGGAAGGGGAAGAGCAAGAAGAATGCTTCTCAATCCAGTGCGAAAGGCAAGAAGCAGGACATGTCCAAGGTGAAGTGCTTTCACTGTCACCAACACGGACATTACACCACTAATTGTCCACAGAAGAAGAAAAATAAGCAGGCTGCTGGAGAGGCCTTAGCCTCGCGGTTTGAGCTGGATTTTTCGCTGATCACATGCTTGGTCTCAAGTGTGATGGGTTCAGTGTGGTTTCTTGACAGTGGTGCGTCTTTTCATATGACCAGAGACAAAGATTTGTTTACTGATCTGGATGAGAAAGATCTTGGAGTGCACATCGAGATGGGTGATGATGGTAGATACAGTGCGACCGGTATCGGTACCATTTCCTTTGAGAGGGAGTCTGGTAAACCCTTCGTATTGAAGGAAGTGATGCATGTTCCAGGATTGAAGAAGAATTTGATCTCAGTGGCCATGTTAGAAGACAAAGGATATGATGTTGTCTTTAGCGAGGGAAAGGCTTTCCTACGCAGTAAGGCAATTAGTGAGACCCGGAGGATAGGGGTTCGAGTTAAGAACCTTTATCAATTGCAGGTAGATGGCTACGCAGCAATGGCAGGCAAGGCAGAAGGAGTGGTGAGCTGGGATGATGGCAAGCTGTGGCACCGGAGATTGGGCCACCTTCACCATGGAGCTTTGAAGATACTGCAGCAGATTTCTATCGGGCTTCCCAAAGGTACACTTGCGCAGTCAGATCAGTGCAAGGGATGTACTTTGGGAAAATTTGTGAAAGCCATCTTTCACGAGAAGGATATTCACGCCACAATGATCCTTGAGAGAATTCACGCAGACGTGTGTGGACCTTTCTCAGTAGCTTCGACAGCAAAGCACAGGTACTATGTGATATTTTTTGATGATTTTTCTCGTAAGTGCTGGATCTTCTTCATGCAGAAGAAGAGCGAGACATACTCAAAGGGATGCAGCGAGTTCAAGACCTTTGGTTGAGAAAGAATCAGGGAAGTAGGTGAAGGCTCTTAGGAGTGACAATGGTGGTGAATTCATCTCTGGCGAGTTCAAGGACTTTTGCAGTGCAGAAGAAATTCAAAGAGAGCTCATAGCACCTCATAACCCACAGCAGAATGGGGTTGCGGAGCGAAAGAATAGAACGATTGTGGGTGCTGCATGGGTGATGTTGCATGATCAAGGCCTTCCCATACACTTGTGGGTTGAGGCATGCAACACTGTGGTTTATGTGCAAAACCATTGTCCTCACAGGATACTTGGCATGAGTACACCCGAGGAGGCGTTTTCTGGTAAGAAGCCTGATATTTCCCATTTGAGGATTTTTGGTTCACCTGTTTACATTCATGTGATGAAGGATGCTAGGAAGAAGCTGGAACCGACTGCAGAGGTTGGGATATTTGTGGGGTACACTGATACGCCCCACAACTATCGTGTGTATTTTCCAGATAGTCGCAAGACTGTTGTGTGATGGGATATCAAATTTCATGAGGAGAAAGCCATGAAGTGTTTGCATGAGATGGAGCCACACTTGCATGCAGATGAGGAGCTATTAGTTCCTAAGGATGAGTCTTTGGATGTGTATCAACCACAAGAGGAGGTTCATGGAGTGGAAGAGACCACTCATGCAGCGCCAACCATTAGAGGGCGGAAGCGCACTAAAAAAGCTGAGCGACTGGCTCAAGATGCAGAGAGGATTGTAGGAGAACCTACATCACAGCGCAGAAAAAGACAGTCACCTGATCGATATACTGGATACATGGCTCTTATGAGCAAGTGTATCGTGACGGAGCCATCCTCTTTCGAGGAAGCTGTGGAGGATCCCGCATGGGTAGATGCCATGGTGGAAGAGTATGATTCGATTGTTAGAAACCGTACATGGGAGATTGTCCCAAGGCTGGAAGGGAAATCAGTGGTGGGTTCGAGATGGATCTACAAAGTGAAGCAAGCAGCTGACGGGAGTGTGGAGAAGTACAAGGAAAGATTTGTTGCCCGAGGCTTCTCACAGATTGAGGGGATCAATTATGAGGAAACCTTTGCACCTGTCACAAGGTATTCTTCCATACAGACGATTCTTGCTCTCTCAGCGCAGATGGGGTGGCACGTTCATCAAATGGATGTGAATACTGCGTTCCTCAACGGGGTGATTGAGGAGGTGTACATAGAGAAGCCCGAAGGTTTCGAGTTGTTCAGTAGTGAGTCACATGTGTGCAGGCTCAAAAGAGCGCTGTATGGGTTGAAACAAGCACCTCGTGCTTGGTACACACAGATAGACATTTATTTCACCGGACTTGGATTCTCCAAGAGTGAGGTAGATCCGAACCTATACCAGATTGTGGTGGAGGGTAAGTTGCTGATCATTGTACTTTATGTAGATGATTTGATTTTGACAGGTGATGAAATATTGATACACTCATGCAAGGCTGATCTTGCAAAGGAGTTTGAGATGAAGGACTTGGGCCTCCTTCATTATTTCCTGGGATTGGAAATTTGGCAGCGCAGTGGTGAACTATTTGTTTCTCAGGGTAAGTATGCCTGGGAGATATTGGAGAAGTTCAACATGCATGTGGCGCTTCGGTGGTGATACTCTCTTCTGGTGGTTGGAGAAGGAGGATGCTACTTCGGCAGAGGTAGTGGATGCCACTGTTTATTGACAGTTGGTGGGGTCGCTTATGTATCTGGTCAATACACGACCCGACATATGATATGCTGTTAACCAACTTTCGCAAGCTATGGTTAAGCCTACCAAGCTCTTTTGGAAGGCAGGCAAGCATGTATTGAGATATCTTAGAGGCACATCGGGATATGGATTATGGTACAAACATTCGAATGAGGTGAAGCTATGTGGCTTCACGGATGCAGATTGGGCAGGGAGCCCAACGGACAGAAAGAGCACATCTGGAGGGATTTTTAGTATCGGATCAACAACAGTTTCTTGGTACAGCAGGAAGCAGACATCCATGGCACCTAGTTTAGCGGAGGCCGAGTATATGGCAGTGAGTTTGGCTGCATGCGAGGCTATATGGATGAGGAAGATCCTGGTCGGGTTGTTCGGTTCACACTTAGATCCTACTATGATTTATTGTGATAATTAGAGTTGCATCAAACTCTTGGTTAATCCAGTATTTCATGATAGATCTAAACACATTGCAATCTGGTATCATCATATCAGAGATTGTGTACAACGGAAGATCATGTTACTTTCATAAATTCCCACGGAGGATCAGGATGTTGATATCTTGACGAAGGCCCTCACCAGGAGCAAATTCGAATACCACAAAGGCAGGATAAGGGTGGCAGATAATCCTTATCTTTTTGAGAGGGAGTGTTGAGATTGCAACAAGATGATGAGCTTAGTGGAAAGAAGTCACCTTCACTAAGTGGGCCTGCAGGCTATTTTTGGTGCAAGTCTATTTTTAGACTGTGTTTATTTTTAGACATGTTGATCATATTCTATGAGTTGCAGGATGCTATTTGTGGATGGTTGGTCAAGTTGGAAAAATAGATGGACTTCTAATTTTATACATATTGGGCGGAATCTATTTTAGATTGCCGGTCTAAAAATAGATGTGTTGGATATTATTAGCTCTTAATAATGTTTGGACTCTAAACATTATCTTATTCTCTTGGAGCACTTCGAGTTAAGTACACAGTTAACATTCCCAGTGCGCGAAGGTCGCTATTCCTAAGGGTTACAGTGGAGACTATTTCATAGATGCACTTCAATTTCGGAAACTCATGTGAGAGAGTTTGGTGGAGTTGATTGAGAAAGTTAATGGTGTTTGTGTTCAATTTAGCCGGGTTAAACATAGTTGAGCTAATCATGTCTAGTCTATTTGATTGATACACTAGTGAGGGTGGTGTGAATTAATTATTAATTAATTCACCTGAGTATAAACTCATTAATCAACTAAATAGCCCCTTGATTAACCGGTGCATGGATAGTTTGGTGGAACCGGTGGGAATGGAGGTGAAAGAGCAGTGTGACTATCAGTTGTGACTATACTGTTGCATGATTTGCAACAACCAGTGATTGGAGATGCCAATGAGGATTGCACAGTACAAGCCAGGTGGTTCAAAGTTAATTATGAGCCATTATTCAACAGTGATTTCACAATAGAGGCAGGCTATCAGGTGGCAGAGATTGGAGCATGTGTTTTGCTAGATCTAGCTTGATTAGTGTGTAGCAATTGGAGATTGTACTGAGAGCTTGCGAGGAGCTTTGAATGATGATTTTTACATGATATCTATGAAATATAATATACAGATAGTTGGGGGTTTTCAGCTTTAAGCTTTCCAATAAAATACTGTGTTCATATGTGTGATTGTTTATGGTTTTAATGTGCGCACGCAATTGTTTTTATTTCCGCAATTAATGATCAATGGTAGAAGAGATTCTGTATTGTGCATGAAGTTAAAATAGTGTGTGATCAGGTGAATCTCGGTGGATTCTATATCAGTTATTCAAATTTCTACAATTCCCCGATGGCTAGTTTGATATTATGGCACTTTCTAGAGCAATTTATAGTTCCTCCATTTGCAACCACCACTTGACACTCCGGTGTTGGGTATAGGAATTAATTCAATTCCTTGGCTACCTTACAATGAATAAAATTATGGGTACTACCCGAATCAATCAACATTATTACATTTTTCTTCTTGATATGTCCTTCTATGATCTGAATGGAATGTATTAGTTTTTTTGTGCTAAGCATCCAAACAGTAATTAAAATGTGTGCATAAGGTTCTCTGAATTTTGCAGGTGAAACAAATGGTTTTAACTTAGTTAAACATATTTCTGTGTGAGGTTAAAGCATGTAAATTGCTTGTATAATACTGTACAACAATAAATAACAAATAAATAAACATCATATGTAACAATACTCAACAAATTTGATAAAGCAGTTCACCCCTCCTAGGCTACATTTGTTGGTCCATCTCCTAATGGCATGTCCCTCATATCTTATTGCTCGAAAATTATAAGTACATGTGAAATAAAGCCTCAAATGGCTGTGATATCTGTAAAAAAAGCTTCAGAATTCTTGAATTAACCAGGAATAACTATTCATTTGCAGAAAACAGAGAATGGATGCTCAATACATTCAAAACACCCTAGTGGCCCTGGTGGCTACTTGACCTTTCCTGAAGATAAACCTGTACAATATTACCTCTGATGGCTCTAAAACCTATTCCAATGTGTTCAAAATGTTGAGAATACCAAAAACTGACTATCCATTCATCAAAATTGGTTGAAAATCCAAGGAGTTATGGACAAAAGAAGAAATTCCCCAATGTCCCTTAAAAAACTCCACTAAATGTGGAGATACTCCAGTTAACCCTGACAGTTTTGGCACTGATCGCCAGATTTGGTGGCACGCCCAAATGTAGCAGCGGTTAGAGGTTAACAATAAATTTAAAGTTTGGATTGGTCACATGGACCTCGTCCAAAGCCGGCAGAGTAGCCGCCCGAATGTTGTTGTATTAAATGTTGCAAACTGTCGCCGTGGTCACATGTCCTGTGGTCTGCGCGGACGGATAAGGTTTGTTAACCACTAGTTTTTAGTGCCTGGTCACGATGGGAGGTCAAATTATGCGGGGGATAGCCCCCTTGCCGCCGACGTGTCGGTTTGATAACCTTTAAATAAACACTGTCGTCGTAGATTGTTAATGAACAACATGTAGCTCGACTGGTTGGCCGCCCTGCATGCGTTTGGTGGGTCTTAGGTTCGATCCATGTAGACTCAAAAATTTTAACATGCCCTTTAACCTCTGGCCTGGGGCCATGTGGTAGCCTCTGGGCAGGCCACGTGGCACCCACTGATAGGCCAACCAAACCTTAATGTAAAAATAATTTTTCCAAATATATATATTTTTTGAAAAAATTTAGACAAAGTCCAAAATGGGTCAAAATGTCATTTTTTTGAGTTTAATTGGTTTTTTCAAACCTTAATAACTTCTGCATACGACCTCTATTTTGCGAAACGTTCATGGCACCAAAATCGCAGCGACAAGACCTTTCCGGTCGTTCAGGTTGCAACCACTTTTGAGCACTTTAATTTTTAAGCATTTTTGAACTATGGACATGATCTCCTGATCACACCTCCCCACTGGGAAGCTTTTGGACCCCAAAATCTCTTTTGACTACTGAACATGAAGATTAGGAGACTGTGTCCCCACTCTTCCAATATTAATCCACTAAAATTTCCTTGATTTCATTAATTGAAGCTTTTCATGAAATGACAATTTTTTCCTTGATTCTATTGACCAATCATTGCTGACTTTGACCTTGTCATGCTGCACATTTTCGAAACTTGTAGAATAGAAAATAAACTTTGTAGTAAACATATTTTTTCTACATTGGTATATAATCAAAGAAAACTGAAAATTACTTTCACCTTGCATCCTGTCCTTATGGCGATTTTTTGCTGAATTAGCCTTGTACTTGTGTCGATTCCTGACCAAGCTTCTTTGCCATTGTACCATGCCTTTCTGAAACCATCAATGATCATTTCTAAACCTTGTGCCTTCTTTGCTAAGTTGACTTTCCCTCTTTTGGACCTTTGCAACTTCTTGCACTGACACTTTGTTTTCAGCACCATTCGACACCAAAGACGATTGCTGCAACTACTTGTCATCTTCTTTCAAAGACAACCTTCTTTCAAACTGAAACAACTCATTATTTACATAATCATTTACATGAAAAGGATTATATACAACTTCTCTTTGTTTAATCATCATCAATGTCAAGTTTTAACTTGCATTGATGAGCCTCTTCATTTGCCCTGCATTCATTAAAGAAGAGTCTAGTTTTTTGTGATGTGCTCTCACAATGTAGTCCTTACCATCCTTGAATAAATGATACTTGTTCTCATGGCGATGGAAGATAGCTTTCCTGTCATACAAGTAAGGACTTCCCAATACCATACATGTAATATCAAGCAGAACAACATCTAATTCAACCGTGTCAATAAAATATGATGTTATTTCAAAGCGCAACATGCACTTCTTTGAAACTTGTAAATTTGCATTCTTACAAATCCAACCAAGAGGATATGGTTTAGGATGTGGAATGGTCTCAAGATTTAGTTTCTTGACTAAGTCTTTAGAAATAAGGTTCGCTTGCAACCCACTGTCAAAAATTGTGTCAACCTTGGTATGTTTGGAAATGACCCTCACATGAAATAGTTCAATTCTCTTTTCTTCACTTGGAGCTTCTATGTGACAGTTAGAAATAATATAACTGGGTTTATTTACAATCTCTTTCCCCTTCAAGTTTTTTAGTGCCATAGCTATGATTTTTGTTTCATCTCCTGAATCTGACCCTAGGTCTTTTTCAACTATTGCAACTGTCTTACCTTTCTCCTTGGCTTTATCTTTGGCTTTAAAACTTTCTAGTTTAAACTCTGGATGAAGTTTCCAACAATGGTCCTCATCATGGCTTGTTTTAGAACAATGTTTGCAGAAGAATTTTCCCTTCTCTTTTCTAGAATTTGCATTTCTCTTTTTCTTCAATTTGCCTTTAAACTCACTTTCCTCATTCCCATCTAAGTTTTGTTTTCCCCTTGCCTCTAAATGCGTGGCTTGAACACAAACCTCATCTAGGCATGTAGGGTTAAACATGAGAATGGTATGTCTTAGGTAAGTATGTAAACCTCCTATATAATTGAGTAAAGTATCTTGTCTATGCAAATCTACTCCTAGTAAAAGAGCTCTTCTTCTAAATTCTTGGGTATAAACTTGAACATTTTTTCCTTTCAATTGTTTAAATTTTTTCTAGTCCATTATGTTGAAAATTCAACAAGATGATGGAGCTTAGTGAAATGAAGTCGCCTTCACTAAGTGGGCCCGCAGGCTATTTTTGGCGCAAATTTTATTTTTAGACTATGTCTATTTTTAGACATATGGATCATGGTATATGAGTTGCAGGATGCTATTTATGGATGATTGGTCGAGTTGGTAAAAATAGATGGACCTCTATTTTCAGACATTGAGCGGTTTCTATTTTTAGACTGCTGGGCTAAAAATAGAACAGCCAAATATTATTAGCCCTTAATAATATTTAGACTATAAACATTATCTTTTCCTCTTGGAGCACTTCAGTTTGATGCTTGGATGTGGCACATGCAGCTGACAGAAGGAAATATGCTTTTCCTAAGGGTTAGTTGAGCTATTGCATGGTTGACTTCAATTAGAACTCATGTGGCAGAGTTTGGTGGAGTTGATGAGACAGTTGGTGGAGTTGTGTTCGGTTTAACTTAGTTGAACTAGTTGTATTTAGTCTAACTGACAAATACACTAGTGATGAGTGGTGTGAATTAATTATTAACTCATAAATCAACTAAAGAACACATCAGTTAACTGCAATGCATGGAAAGTTCAGTGGAGACTAGTGTTAGAGGTGGGTGAAAGGGTGAGTCTACTATCAGTTGTGACTATTGGATGTGCATGAGATTTGCACACACATTGATGGAGATTGCCAATGAGGATTGCGCAGTTGGAGCTAGTGGGATTCAAACTTGGATCTCATCATTAATCAACTTGGATTGCGCAGTAGAGGCAGGCAGACTTGTGGAGGAGATTTGAACCTGTGACTTGTTCATCTCCTGATATAGTTTTGTGTGTAGCATTGAGATAGCGCTGAGAGCTGTGAGAGCTTTTTCCTATGTATTGTTACATGTTCTCTATCATTATAATATACAGATAGTTGGGGGTTTTCAGCTATTTCTTTCCCCATTACATCCTGTGTTGATATGTGTGCTTGATTACGTTTTAATGAGTGCATGCGACTGCTTTCTATTTCCGCATTTTGATGATCAATTGTAGAAGAGGTTATGTATTATGCATGAAGCTTAAATAGTGTGTAATCAGGATAATATCGGTGAATAATTCAGAAAATTATTCAAATTTCTACATGGTATCAGAGCGAAATTGATCATCGGATCTATTACAATGATTACAATTTATTTCGGTAGACAGAGTCTGTAAGCGGGCCAGGTAGCCTCTAGATCCATCCTTTCCTTGAAAGGTGATATATCCAGTAAATGCCCCTACAATCGATCTCTGTGCTAGAAATACTTTGTTCTCACAGATCAGAAGCGATTGAGTTTTGAGCTGGTGGAATTCGAATTTGCAGCAGAATTTGGAATTCGAATTTGCAGCAGTTTTCTTGGTGTCGAAGTCAAAATGTCTTTCAACGGATTGCGACTGGAGTATGCCCTTGAGGGCAGCTCGAATTATGTTGCATGGAAGGACATAATGGAGGTGGTATTAGATGATAACGGGCTGAAGGAGTTCATAGAGGCTGAGGTCCCAAAGCCTACTGATGCTGCTCAAGTTGAGGCTTGGCAAAAGAAGATGGCGAAATGTCGAAGGATTCTGTTGGAGGGCGTGAAGGATCACATTGTATCCAGCCTGCATGGAAAAGCTTCTCCATATTTGATGTGGAAAGTGTTGACAGATCTATTCCAGAGCAAGAGCAACCAAAGGAAGTTGGCACTCAAGGATACTCTCATAAACATTAAGATGGAGAAAGGCGACAGTATCTCCAAGTACCTCACGAAGTTCACTCAATGCAGAGATGAGCTGGGAAGTGTGGGGGTGACTGTCGATGATGAGGACTTGGTGGACCTGGCTCTCCTTGGTCTTCCGAAGAGTTGGCATTCCTATCAGGACTCTGTCAATGGTCGAGAGAAGTTGCCTGGATGGGAGCGACTTTGGTCGGATCTCATGCAAGAGGAGATAAGGCAGACTACCAGGGACGAATCTTCATCAAAGGTATCTGATGAAGAAAATTGCGCTTTGGCTGCCAAAGAAAAGAAGGGGAAGAGCAAGAAAGCTTCTCAGTCTGGTGCGAAAGGCAAGAAGCAAGACATGTCCAAGGTGAAGTGCTTTCACTGTCACCAACACGGACATTATGCCACAAATTGTCCGCAAAAGAAGAAAAATAAGCATGTCATTGGATCTGCAAGCCGGAGAGGCATTGACCTCCCATTTCGAATGATTTTTCACCGATCGCATGCTTGGTCTCAAGGGTGATGGGATCAGTGTGGTTTCTTGACAGTGGTGCATCTTTTCACATGACAGGAGATCGAGATTTGTTTACTGATCTGGATGAGAAAGATCTTGGAGTGCACATCGAGATGGGTGATGATGGTAGATATAGTGCGACCGGTATCGGTACCATTTCCTTTGAGAGGGAGTCTGGTAAACCCTTCGTATTGAAGGAAGTGATGCATGTTCCAGGATTGAAGAAGAATCTGATCTCTGTGGCGATGTTAGAAGACAAGGGGCATGATGTTGTCTTCAGCGAGGGAAAGGCTTTCCTGCGCAGTAAGACAACTGGAGAAACCCGGAAGATAGGGGTTCGAATCAAGAACCTTTATCAGTTGCAAGTAGATGCCTGCGCAGCAATGGCATGCAAGGTGGAAGGAGTGGTGAGCCAGGATGATGGCGAGTTGTGGCATTGGAGATTGGGCCACCTTCACCATGGAGATTTGAAGATACTGCAGTAGATTTCTACTGGGCTTCCTAAGGGCACTCTTGCGTAGTCAGATCAGTGCAAGGGGTGTACCTTGGGAAAATTTGTGAAAGCCACCTTTCACGAGAAGGATAGTTGCGCCACGACGATCCTTGAGAGAGTTCACACAGACGTGTGTGGACCTTTCTCAGTAGCTTCGACAGCAAAGCACAAGTACTATGTGATCTTTGTTGATGCTTTTTCTCGGAAGTGCTGGATCTTCTTCATGTAGAAGAAGAGCAAGACATACTCAAAGTTCTGTGAGTTCAAGGTGCTGGTTGAGAAGGAATCGGGGAAGCATGTGAAGGCTCTTAGGAGCGACAATGGTGGTGAATTCTTCTCTGCTGAATTCAAGGACTTTTGTAGCACAAAAGGGATTCAGAGAGAGCTCATCGCACCCCATAACCACGGCGAACGGGGTTGCGGCGGAAGAACGAACGATTGTGGGTCTTGCCACGAGAGCGATGTTGCATGATCGGGGCCTTCCCATACACTTGTGGGCGGAGGCATGCAATACTGCAGTATATGTGCAGAACCGTTGTCCTCACAAGATACTTGGCATGAGTACACCGGAGGAGGCGTTTTTTGGTAAGAGACCTGATATTTCCCATTTGAGGATTTTTGGTTCACCTTTCTACATGCATGTGACGAAGGATGCCATAAAGAAGCTGGATCCGACCGCAGAGGTTAGGATATTTGTGGGGTACACTGATATGCCCCACAACTATCGTGTGTATTTTCCAGGCAGTCGCAAGACTGTTGTGCGACGGGATATCAAATTTCAGGAGGAGAAATCCATGCAGTGTTCGCTTGAGAGGGAGCCACACTTGCATGCAGATCAGGAGCTATTAGCTTCTAAGGATGAGCTTCCGGATGTGGATCAGCCACAAGAGGAATTTCATGGAGTGGAAGAGACCACTCATGCAGTGCCAACCATCAGAGGGCGCACGCGCACTACGAGCGAGAAGCGGCCGACTCAAGATGCGAGAGAAGGTTGTAGGACCACCTACGGCCACCGCGGAGACGAACGGAGTCTGGGGCCATTACAACGGATACATGGCTCTTGTGAGCAAATGTATCATGACGAGCCATCCTCTTTCGAGGAAGCTGTGGAGGATCCCGCATGGGTAGATGCCATGGTGGAAGAGTATGATTCGATTGTCAGAAACAGTGCATGGGAGATTGTCCCGCGACCGGAAGGGAAATCAGTGGTGGGTTCGCGATGGATCTACAAAGTGAAGCAGGCAGCTGACAGGAGTGTGGAGATGTACAAGGAAAGATTTGTTGCCCGTGGCTTCTCACAGATCGAGGGGATCGATTATGAGGAGACCTTTGCACCTGTCGCAAGGTACTCTTCCATACGGATGATCCTAGCTCTCTCAGCGCAGATAGGGTGGCACATCCATTAGATGGATGTGAATATTGCATTCCTCAACGGAGTCATGGAGGAGGAGGTGTACATAGAGTAGCCCGAAGGTTTCGAGATCTTCAGCAGTGAGTCACAAGTGTGCAGACTCAAGAGAGAACTGTACGGGTTGAAGCAAGCACCTCGTGCTTGGTACACATGGATAGACAGTTATTTCACCAAACTTGGATTCTCCAAGAGTGAGGCAGATCCTAACCTGTACCAGATTGTGGTGGAGGGTAAGTTGCTGATAATTGTACTTTATGTAGATGATTTGATTTTGATGGGTGATGAGCTGTTGATACTTTCATGCAAGGAGGATCTTGCTAGAGAGTTTGAGATGAAGGACTTGGGCCTCCTTCATTATTTCTTGGGATTGGAAATGTGGCAGCGCAGTGGTGGACTATTTTTTTTCTCAGGGTAATTATGCCCGGGAATCTTTAGAGATTCATGTCTGTGGCTATGGCGCTGTTGATACTCCTCTTCCTGGTGGTTGGAGGAAGGAGGATGCTGCTTCAGCGGAGGTAGTGGATGCCACTGTCTATCGACAGTTGGTGGGGTCGCTTATGTATCTGGTCAATACACGACCCGATATATGCTATGCTGTTAACCAGCTTTCGCAAGCTATGGTTAAGCCTACCAAGCTCTTCTGGAAGGTAGGCAAGCATGTATTGCGTTATCTCAGAGGCACATCGGGATATGGACTGTGGTACAGACAGGAGAATGAGGTGAAGCTATGTGGCTTCATGGATGCAGATTGGGCAGGGAGCCCAACGGACCGAAAGAGCACATCTGGAGGGATCTTCAGTATTGGATCGACAACAGTTTCCTGGTACAACAGGAAGCAGAGATCCGTGGCACTCAGTTCCGCGGAGGCCGAGTATATGGCAGCAAGCTTGGCTGCATGCGAGGCTATTTGGATGAGGAAGATTCTGGTCGGGTTGTTTGGGTCACATTTGGAGCCTACTGTGATTTATTGTGATAACCAGAGTTGCATTAAACTCTCGGCTAATCCAGTATTTCATGATAGATCCAAACACATCGACATCAGGTACCATCATATCAAAGATTGTGTGCAGCGGAGAATCATGTTACTTTCATATATTCCCACGGAGGATCAGGATGCTGACATTTTGACGAAGGCGCTCACCAGGAGAAAATTCGAATTCCACAGAGGCTGGATAGGGGTTGCAGATAATCCATATCTTGTTGAGAGGTAGTGTTGAAAATGCAACAAGATGATGGAGCTTAGTGAAATGAAGTCGCCTTCACTAAGTGGGCCCGCAAGCTATTTTTGGCGCAAAGTCTATTTTTAGACATATGGATCATGATCTATGAGTTGCAGGATGCTATTTATGGATGATTGGTCGAGTTGGTAAAAATAGATGGACCTCTATTTTTAGACAATGGACGGTTTCTATTTTTAGATTGCAGGGCTAAAAATAGAACAGTCAAATATTATTAGCCCTTAATAATATTTAGACTATAAACATTATCTTTTCCTCTTGGAGCACTTCAGTTTGATGCTTGGATGTGGCACATGCAGCTGACAGAAGGAAATACGCCTTTCCTAAGGGTTAGTTGAGCTATTGCATGGTTGACTTCAGTTAGAACTCATGTGGCAGAGTTTGGTGGAGTTGATGAGACAGTTGGTGGAGTTGTGTTCTGTTTAACTTAGTTGAACTAGTTGTATTTAGTCTAGCTGACAAATACACTAGTGATGAGTGGTGTGAATTAATTATTAATTAATTCACTAATTATTAACTCATAAATCAACTAAAGAACACATCAGTTAACTGCAATGCATGGACAGTTCAGTGGAGACCAGTGTTAGAGGTGGGTGAAAGGGTGAGTCTACTATCAGTTGTGACTATTGGCTATGCATGAGATTTGCACACACATTGATGGAGATTTCCAATGAGGATTGCGCAGTTGGAGCTAGTGGGATTCAAACTTGGATCTCATCATTAATCAACTTGGATTGCACAGTAGAGGCAGGCAAACTTGTGGAGGAGATTTGAACCTGTGACTTGTTCATCTTTCGTGCTAGTTTTGTGTGTAGCATTGAGATAGTGTTGAGAGCTATGAGAGCTTTGTGCTATGTATTGTTACATGTTCTCTATCATTATAATATATAGATAGTTTGGGGTTTTCATCTATTTCTTTCCCCATTGAATACTGTGTTGATATGTGTGCTTGATTATGTTTTAATGAGCGCATGCGACTGCTTTCTATTTCCGCATATTGATGATCAATTGTAGAAGAGGTTATGTATTATGCATGAAGCTTAAATAGTGTGTAATCAGGATAATCTCAGTGAATAATTTAGCAAATTATTCAAATTTCTACACATTATTTCTTTCTGCATGTGAGCTAATGGATAAAACTTTTGTTTTATTGCAGAAATGAAATCAGACCATGATAAGATAATCTTGCCATTTGTTTTATCTCCTCCTTTGTCTTGGTTTCCCACAAAAAAAGAGTTTCACCTTCCATTCTCACTGAAGCTAATCGGATTTTGGTTCCATCATCATGAAAATTTTGAATTCTCAAATAGACCTCTAATTTCCTAATCCAATTATCTAGATTTTCTGCATTAACTTCACCATCAAACTTTGGCAATTCAAACTTAACATCAAGTTTTAGAAAAGGATTTTTACCAGTGTTCTTTGACTTGTGGTGTACTGAAGATGAAGTAGAGGTTAATGAAGATGAAGATGAAGATGAGGGCGATGATGGCAACTCTCCATTGTCTCCATTTCCTCCATTACCCTTATTGGATTTATCTTCGTCATTATGGCCTCCTAAATATCCTTCTCCTTCCTTGTGAAGTTTGGACCCTTCTCCTTCAAGTCTTTAATTCCTTTCTTGATAAAGGACTCTCACCATTTTAGTCAAGTCAAGAAATGCTTTTCTGAACACTATTTCTTCCTCCTTGGGATCAACTTCTTCATGAGTTTCTCCTTCTCTTGAAGTCATGCTTATGGCTTCTTCTGCTTCTCTTTGAGGTAAAACTGAAGGTGGAGATAATGGCACTCTTGTCCTCCTTGGCTAAGGATTACTTTGAGCTTTCACCAATTTACCTTCTCCTCTCTTAAGCTTTAGCCTAGTAAACATTAAAACTCACAACAAATGCTGCCCCAAGATGGCTCTGCACAACATGCAACAGTCGTTATGCAAACTATTAAATAAATTCGTTGCACAAAGGATTAAATAGAGAAAATACTCTGGCTCAACCTGAGCTCCGATACCAACTTGATCTGAATGGAATGTATTAGTTTTGTTGTGCTAAGTATCCAAACAACAATTAAAATGTGTGGATAAGGTTCTCTGAAGTTTGAAGGTGAAACTGGTTTTAACTTAGTTAAACAGATTTCTGTGTGAGGTTAAAACATGTAAATTGCTTGTATAATACTGTATAATAGTAAATAATAGAGAAATAAACATCACATGTAACAATACTCGGCAAATTTGATGAAGCAGTTCACCCCTCCTGGGCTACATCTGTTGGTCCAGCTCCCAATGGCATGTCCCTCATATCTTATTACTAAAAAATTGTAAGTACATGTGAAATAAAGCCTCAAATGGCGTGATATCTATAAAAATAGCTTCATAATGCTTGAATTAGCCAGGAATGACTATTCATTTGTAGAAAACAGAGAATGGATGCTCAATACACTGAAAATACCCTAGTGGCTCCTTGACCTTTCTCGAAGCTAAACCTACACAAGATGACCTTTGATGGCTCTAAAACATGTGCCAATGTGTTCAAAATGTCAGTAATACCAAAAATTGACTATCCATGCATCAAAATTGGTCGAAAATCCAAGGAGTTATGGCCAAAACAAGAAACTGCCCAATGTCCCTTAAAAAATTCCACTAAATGTGGAGATACTCCAGTTAACCCCAAAAATTTTGGCATTGACTGCAAAATTTGGCAGCGCGCCCAAAGATAGCGGTGGTTAGAGGTTAGCAATAAATTTAAAGTTCAAAGTGGTCACATGGACCTCGTCCGAAGCCACTGGAGTACCCGCCCGAATGCTGTTATATTAAATGTTGCAAATTGTCGTCGTGGTCACATGTCCCATGGTCCGTGTGGATGGATAACGTTTGTTAACTGCCAGTTGTCAGTGCCTAGTCACGGCGGGAGGTCATTTTATGCAGGGGCTGGCCCCTTTGCCACCGGCGCGTTGGTTTGATAACCTTTAAATAAAAACTGCCGTCGTAGATTGCTAACGAACAACACATAGCTTGACTGGTTGGGCACCCCTGCACGCGTTTGGTGGGTCTCGGGTTTGATCCTCGTAGACTCAAAAATTTTAACATGCCCTTTGACCTCTGGCCTAGGGCCACGTGGAAACCTCCAGGCAGGCCACATGGCGCCCACTGATAGGGAAACCAAATCTTAATTTAAAAATAAATTTTCCAATTAACTTTTTTTTGAAAAATTTTAGACAAAGTCCAAAATGGGTCAAAATGTCATTTTTTTTAGTTTACTGGGTTTTTTCAAACCTTAATAACTTCTGCATATGACCTCTGTTTTTCAAACCGTTCACGGTGCCAGAATCACAGCGACGAGACCTTTCCGGTCGTTCATGTTGCAACCACTTTTGAGCACTTTAATTTTTGAGCATTTTTGAACTATGGACATGATCTCCTGATCATTCTGTCTTGAGAGTTCGAGGGGTGGTAATTCTTGCCAATGCATTACAAGATATGGTCAGATTCATTTCTTCTTCCTCTAGGGTTGTTTCCTAGTGTATATCCTCTTCTATTGAAGTTTCTTGTTCCTTTTCTTCCTCCTCTTCACAATCTATGTAAAATAATTTCTTCTCAGCACACTTATGACCTTTAGTGTATTTTCTATCACAACTATAGCAAAGCCCTTTTGCTATTTTTTCTTCCAATTTTTGTGGTTTCAACCTTGTAGGTTGTGGAATTCTAGGAGTAGCAACACTTCCATATTTATATTTGTGAGTGGTAGGCGTCCTTGTCGCCACAATTTTGCTTTCCAACCTGAATGCCTTCTCCAAGGAATCAGGTTCCCAAAGTCGAACCTCATGTTGTATTTTATCCTTTAAAGACCTTATGAATACATCAATCCTGTGCTCCTATGAAATATACTTTACCCTTATGTTCAATTTTTGGAAGTCCTCAATGTGTTCCACCATTGAACCCTTTTGTTTAATATTTATCAATTGGCTAAAGAAGGTGTTGCTCTTTTTATCCTCATAATGTGTTATCATTTCCTTCATAAAAATTGACCAAGTGACAATTTTTTAACGAGATCAAAAACTTTGATACCATACAAATGTATTGGGTTCTAAATATAATTTTCAATGCATACCTTTTGTGTGCTTTGCACATTATGGAGATCAAAGTATTGCTCCATCTGTAGTATCCATGTTACGGGATCCTTGCCATTAAACTTCCTCATATCGATATTTGGAATATGGTGTGTCCTCAATCTAGCATTAGAGTCTATGAAATCATGATTAATATTTATTTTTTTATCATCATGAGTTTCCTCTACTACCTTTTCGCCATTAGGAATAATTTTTTGTAGCAAATTTGTTAGACCTTCCTTCAAACCTTCCATGTCTGCTTTTAGATCATTATTCATGTCTTCCATGTTTCCTTTTATTTTTTCTTCTATACCATTGATATTATCTTCCATTACATTCTTAAAACTATCCATCTTAGCTTCTATGTCTTTCTTCAAACCATCCATCTTAGCTCCCATTTCATTTTTGGTTACTTTTTGCGAGAGCCAAATTTGTTGCACTTGGTCTCGTAATTCTGATATATCATGTTGCACTTATTCCTCTTCATGCATCATAGTCGAGCTTTCTGAGGGCTTAATGGGTGTGGAATTATTTTCTGGAGGCATTATAGAACTCAATACTTATATCTATGCTCCAGTATGCCCTTGGAATCACTTCAAACTCATTTTCAAACAAAAGTTATGCATTTTTTTTAAGACACACATTTTTCTTGCTTTTAGGAGCTCGATCTTGAAACGGTTGTAACTCTGTAATTTTCGATCTCCAAGATATAAAATTCAGTCCTATCCTATCCCTATGAGTCTTATTTCTAATGCCATAGGTTGGACCTAATTCATATTCTTCAAGATAAATTTATTCCCAATCTACCACAATGGCTTAATTATGGGCTAGTTCAGCAGAGAAAACTTGTACGGAGTGCCACGTGTCACTTTTTAAACTTTCAACTCTAAAATCGATACAAAAGAAACAACAGTCCATGCACTTTCAACCACTTTTTACAAAATTCCAATCTGATGTCTGAAACGAAAGTTATGACAATTTTCCCTGGCCACCTATTTGAGATGAAATTATGGAGCTTGCAAAAACCCTAACTTCCTTAGATCATATCTCCGAAAAGATAGAAAAAGAAGATCTAAAATTTTTACATGAAATTCCTCAGGATTTTGACTCAAATGGTTTTTTTTTTAGCTTTTGAACCTTCCTAGAAATTTTTTTATAGCGAAAATGCCAAGTTGACCTGTTTGCAGCAGTGAAACTATAGAATACAAAGCTCTGATACCAAATGTTATGAAACCAATTCACGAAATAGAAGAAAAGAGAGATCAATGACTTAGAAATCAGCCTCTTCAAGGGGGAAGCCTCCTTTACATTACATAAATGAACAATTCTTGGATGATACAAATGAAAAAACCTCATTTCTATATATAGGAGTCCAATGGGTCACAATATAATCTTAGTCAACATAACAATAACAATGTAAGGGCACAAAAATAACAATAGTGGGATTCTATGGGGCACAATAATAACGATATGGGGACTACATGGGCACAACAATAAAAATAAGGGGGATATATTAGCCATAAAAATGATGGGATACACTAGTATTATTGTGACCTAGCATTTGTTGTGGAGGCTGTCGAGAACGGTCCACACACATCTAAGTGATCTCTTTCGAGGATCGCCTTCGCTCGAATGCCCTTATTGTGAAAGGTGGCTTTGGCACACTTACCCAAAGTAAATCCTTTTCATGTATCTCGTTGCTCAAGTGCACCCTTGGGAAGTACTGTATAAATCTGCTTCATGATCTTCAAAATGCCATGGTGTAGATGGCCCAATATTATATTTCATAACTCACCAACGTCTCACCTTCTCTGTTGTCATGATCAAGGAAACACAATATTCTACATCCAATTTATAGAGGTTCTTTACCCGAACCCCAATCTTCTTCACCTATCTCATGGATTTGTGACTACAGAACACTTTTCCTTTTATAAACATCACATCATAGCCATGGATTTATAACATAGCAACTGAAACTAAATTATTCTTTAAACCAGGAACATACATGAAAAATTTTAATGTGAGAGGAGTACCAAACTCCCTCTAAAAGGTAACAATACCTATGTTGGTCGTGCTCTACCTCCCATCATCACCCATCTCGATGTGGATATGAAGATCCTTCTCCTCCAAGTTGTTGAAGAATTATTTGTTTCCAGTCATATGAAATGATGCTCCACTATCCAGGTACCAAAAAAAACCCATCACTTATGATACCATGCATGCGATGAGAGTGAAATCCAACTCCTCTTGCAAGAGATTGACCTGTCGTTCCTCTTGAGGGATTCTTTCCAGCCTTCTTGTGTAGAAACTTTGTGGCATAGTGTCCCAACTCATGAGAGTGAAAACATTTAATCTTCGACAAATTCCTTATTCTTTCTTGCCTGACCAGAATCTGATTTGGAATGGGATTCCTTCTCTTTCCCTTTCTTTGCCTTTGCAACCAAGGCACATTTATCCTCATCATCAGTCTTTGATGAGGATCCATCTATGGTGTTCTGCCAAATCTCTTCTTGTACCAAGTCAGACCACAATCGCTCCCACTTTGGTAGCCTCTCCCTCCCATTCACTGAATCCCAGTAGCTATGCCATCTCTTGGGAAGGCATAGAAGTGCTAGGCTCACCATATCATCCTCGACAACTGTAACACCAACACTTCCAAGCTCATCTCTACATTGAGTGAACTTGGTTAAGTATTTTGGTATTGTGTCATCCTTCTCCATCTTGATTTTTATGAGCTTGTCCTTCAACACCAGATTCCTGTGGTGGTTGTTGTTCTCAAACAAATATGTTAAGTTCTTCCACCTAGCATATAGAGTTTCCTTTCCATGGAGATTCTAGACAATATGATCTCGAACTCCTTCTAATATAATCCTTCTTTCCTTTGTTACATTCTTCTTCCATGCATCCATATTTTGAACATCTGTTGTTGCGGGCCTAGAAATATATTTGTCTATGAAATCCTTCAGCGCATGTCTTCCAACACTGATTCCATCCCATCCTTCCAAGCAATGTAATTCGAACTACCCTCAAGGGAATATTTGAGTCTCAATCCACAGAAATACATCTTAATTATGTTGTTGGTCCTGAAGAGTAGATCTGCAAATTCGATTCACCTACTCAAAACAAACTCGCATTCTTCTCTTCTATAGTGATTCCTGCTCTGATACCATGTAGAAAATCCACATAGATTCAAACTGATATTTGTAATATTTTAATAAAAAATAATTTAATTTACTCTACAAATTGTGGAAACCAATTACGATCTCACAATCACATGAACAAGAAAGAGAGAATTTAAATCGCACAACACAAATATTTATCTGGGGAAAAAACCAACTAAAAAACCTGCTCTCTGTATATTTCACAAGTCAAATAATATGAGAACAATACAATGCTTCTCTCAGGCTTGAGAGCTCTCTGCACTATCTCTGTCTGTCTCACTAATTCCTAGGCTAGCTTGGTTCAATACCTAACCAATTTCTTGGCCTCGAAATTCCCTACTTGCTTCCACAATTTATTGGGTATTGGGCCCTTATTAATTAGGAAATTCCCCAATAATTCTTCCCCAATAAATAAAGGCTCTTCCTCTGACTCCATGCACCACCTGTATAATTTTCTGATTATACAACTAATAGTACACTTCCCTTTAACTCGAATCTCAACTAGGTCTTCCTCAAAACTGACATGCAAGAGTTATTTTTAGTGAATTATCAGTTATCTGATTGGTCACTGCATGTGAATCAAATCAGATTTAATACACTCTACCTCTCACTAGTTCCTCCATCAGTTAGAACTAGTTAAACTGATTTTAACTCAAATAAATTAAGTTAATTAATTACAACTCAAAATAAACTCAATCGGGGCTCCTAAAAAGTAGGAGACACTATACATGCCTCTAGTTTGGCCCTCCACTTGAATTAACTGAACTAACTAACTCTTCCTCACTTATTTAACCCGTACAAGCTGTCATGTGATGTGGAAATACAATTTCCTTCTAATTTAACTAAGGGGAAATTAAATTAGAAGCCTCTTCTTGTTTCCATTTTTCAACATAATTATCTTGTAAGTGCTCTTAATAATTGAAGATATTTATTTATATGTCTAATGTATGGAATGATTAATTCATGTTCATGCTAAATTGTGCTGTAATTTTGTTGAATATCTATTGAATGCTAGCTAGAGGATAATTGCATGCATTACTCATACATGGCATTGTAATAATTTTCCTAGTGGTGAAACTCTTTGAAGCTCTTCCCGTTGCACTTATTTTATCACAAGTCCAAGGAATCATTTGTGAATTTTTTTTCAAAGATCAGAATCATCATCCAACCAGTTCTTACATAATTGTAAAACCAAGTTCTGAAACTTGTAATGTAAATGATGTTAGTATGACCGTTTAATTATGTAACAACCTAGGTAATCCTATGATTTTGTCGACGAATTTCATCCTAGGAGGTTTTTTAACTTCATCGCATTATGTATATTTCTAAACACGGATAATCAACATATATTTTTCCTCCAGCTTAAACCCCAAAGCTAGGGTGGAATTCATTGACAAGGTCTTAGGTGAGTCTTAGTGTTATATCGAGTCTTTGAAAAAGTGGTTTGAGAATAATTTAAGCTATTCAACTAAATTATTTTATTACAAATCACTTGGTCTGCTAGATCATATTGTGTCACAGAATTGGGTAATTATTTCAAGGGTCTATAACGAATGAATATTCCCCCTCTGAGGGTTGAATTTGTAATATCTAATGTAAAAAGATATTTTAGTGCATGGTCCCTCATACTTAGGCACTATGGCTAAAATATTTAAGGGAGGAAAAATAATTAATCCCCCCTTGTGTCAATTAATTTTTTTTGGAAAAAATAAAATTAAATACTAAACCAGAAAATTAATTAATTTAGAGTCAACAAATTAAAATTAGAGAAATTTATTTCTCCAAGTGGAAAATGACCAAAAAATTTGTGGATAAAAAATAAGTTAATTTTTTGAGGTCCCCCACCAAGGCAAAAATGGATATTTAAAAAAAAAAATTGAGCCCTTGGACCTTGGTGGTTAAGTCAAAGTCAAAATTTTGAGGAAATTAATCCAAAATCTTTATTTTTGGATTACTAAAAATTTTTTTTATTGAGAAATTCAAAAATTCATCAAAAATAAATATTTTCGATGGTGGAGATTAAAAGAAGATCAAATTTTTATCAATGATCGATATTATTTTGACGGGGATCAAGTCAACTAGCTGTTATTTTCCACTTGGAGGGATTTCTCTATAAATAGAATTCATTTTGCTTCTATTTGAATATCTTTGTTCAATGTAAATTTTGTAAACGTTGGTATTGATCCATTGATCTGATGGGAATGTCTGAATATCATAATAAAAATACTTTGGGGTTTAGTTCATGGTGTTATTTGTCTATTGATCTATGGTACGTGTTGGTTATGTGCTTTCCTATATTGTGCTGAAATTTTATATAAGCTTGTTATTTCATTCGTCAGAGACAAGAACATTCTATTGGTAGATTTCAGGCCTATATTAGGTGATCTAATTTCACCATATGACTGACAAGTTTGCTTGAATAAATATATAGAGATTTGCAGGTACACCGGCCATTGGACTCCAAGTTCACATACTTTAGAGAAGAAGTAACCTTGTTTGGGTTCCGAGAATTTTTATATGATTTTATTACTTCAGTAAATTCTTTGGTTAATACTCTAACTTTCGAAATACATTGAGCCATTGTCATAAATTAAAAAAATATTTTCTAAAAAATATTCTACTTACAAGCCTTGTATATTTTGTGAATATTTTGTAAAATAAAATTTTGTAAATATTTTTTGACCTTTTTTTTTGCATCGATTAGGGTTTGAGGTTTTATTTTGAATTTTTTATATATTGGGGTTCTAGAAATTATTATTTTCATTTGTGAAAGTGAACTTCAAAGTTGATGAAGACAAGTTTGATGGGCTTTTGAGCTATATATAGGCCCTTGAGGGTAAGATCTAGTCTCCATTGAATTTGCAGGGCCAACATTCAACAATTTTGCAGTGATTTGGGTGATTATTGAAGATCTAAAGTGATATTCATATTTTGTTGGGATTTGAAATTTTTTTTAGGGCCTCATAGGCCCAACGTTGCCTCCAAACCCTAGTCGATGCCCTTGCTAACCTAGCTATAAGCCTGATTTGGCCTCTTCTCCCTTTTCGTGGGCCCCATCAACCTTGCGATAAGATTTCTAAGGGTTGTGCCCTAGGCCGCAACCCCTTTTCGACCCTCCTCTTGGTCATGAGCCTCTCAACCCTTGTTGTCAGCATTTTTAGCCATTTTGGGCCTTCCCTTCCTCCTCAGCCTCCCTTCTTCCCCTCTGCTCAACCTCCTATCCCCTCAACCTTCCCTATTTCTCCTCCATCTGCCCTCCACAACCTCCTTTCCCCTTATCACGAGCCCTAAGGGCCTCTCCTAACCTTAACACAACCCTAGTGTTGGCCTTAAGGCCCTCATTTCCCCGGGAATAGGCCTATTTGGCCTTGCAACCCCTCTTTAGACCTTTAGGGCCTAGCGTTTCCATTTTCCTAATCTCCCTTACCCCTTTCAGACATCTCAGTTGGTTATCTCTGAATTTTTTCCTCTAACATTGGCTGTTTATAGAGAATTGGAGTTAATTTTTTGTACTTGCAGGTAGCCTTTCTATTGGAGGAATTGTGGGCAAGTTTCTAGTCACCTCCAAGGCCTCAATGCCTAAGTGGTTTAATTTCTAACCCTCATTCTCCTCATTTTTTTTCTATAACCATCTGAACATTTGCATTGTTAAACACACACATGGTGGATGGAGAAAGTAAAACACACACATAGAAAGATAAGCATGAGATATACATATTATTCACCATAGATGTCTATTTATGTTCCATTGGTGTGACCCTTGGATTCATCTTCCAAGGTCACCTGGACTCCTTTGTGATAGTTCGCCTTCCACACCTACCCATAGAGGATTAGGTGTCCAACATTCCCCCCCTTAATCCGAAGGGGTATGTGTGAGTCCAAGAAGAGAGTTGTAATACAAATCTACAAAGTATGCATGACAACACTTAGGCTGAATCATCACTCTAAAATTTTAGCATAAAGAGGTGGTTTAAGGATGACCACCAACACTGGAATGCTTAATGCATTTCCCGAAACTCTACCAAAGCCGGTAAGAAGCTGAAATCTTCTGCTAGAGGAATTGCTATGAATTCTTTAAAGAGGAAGAATATGAACCTCTCATAGATGGTTTAAGGTTGTCCATCAACCAAAGGCATGCTCATGGGAATCCGTGTCTCTGGCTACAACTCTAAATCTGGAATGACAAATTGTGGCTCGGGCTCGCTTGATCTGCGTGTCTCTGGCTACAACTCTGAATCTGGAATGAGAGATTGTGGTTCAGGCTCACTTGATGTGGCTTCGAATCTTGTAAATGACCACCATTTCCCCCCCTGTCAGGTACAAGGTGAGATGATGGCGAAAACTCAACTGCAAGTTTATTCAATATTCTAGAACAAGTTCTGATATGCGACTTAAACATCTTCTTGGCTATAGATGCCCATTGCCAAGAAGCGATCCATCCAAGATGAATATTTGTTCTTGCAGGAGGCTTGTTTCTGAAGCATATGTGTGAAGAATGAGTGTGCCTACCACAGTGCTTGGATGGGTGAAGATAAAAACAATGATGTTTCATATGGAAAAATTGATCACAGTGTTGGAATTTTTCAATCTATTGTTGTTGTTTCCGTGGAAGAGGAGCAGAATCTTGAATAGCTGAAGGTGAATTGTCATAAAGAAATCTGGCACTCTGAAATTTGATGGGCTTGGAGTAGTCCGGAATATGAAAGGACAACTCCTTGTAATATCCAAGGCCTGTTATGTGCTTGCTGTGGACAAGTTGTTCCCAAGGTCTGATGATGGGCTTGGGAGGTGCTGGCTAGATTTTTTTTTCTTTCTGCAAATCTGCACTTAAAATGGGTACTGCATCTGCAATTTCTTGTTGCTGATGGGATTCTGTCTCAGTGTTTTGAACAAAAAAAAGTTCAGAGTGATGACTTCGCTGATGCAATTCTTCTTGCTGAAGCTGAGATTCTAGTTGCAGAAAATAAATCTTTTCTTGTGCATGATGCAAGCAAGTCTGGATATCAAAGAGAGTTTTTTACTGATTCAGATTGTGTCATCAATAGTGGATTGTATCAAAGTTTCCAAGGATTGTAATGCTTCATAAAATTTTGCCATTTTCCAAACAACTCAGGCTCAAGAAATAAAGGGTGTCGGCTTCAACCGATAATGCACCTGTTTACAATGTAAACAAATTGCGAATATTCTTCAGTTTGGTTTCAATCAATCTTCTTCAAAATTGGCTGCTACAATTTTAGAGGTAAATATAAATGTCCACAGGAAAATGAATCCTTTAGCTACAAGGACCCATATTCTCCAACAAGTTCCACTCGACCCCTCTGAGGAGAAATTATGCTACAACATGAAGAATGTGGCTCAGTGATGAAATGAACTATGGAATAATACAATTAGATGGGCCAGTGCATTCGGCTTCCTTTTCAAGTTTTACCAGTCACAAAATGGTACGCAGCCTCCTAAATGTTGCACAAACTCTTCCTAGAAGTTCTCTGCTAATATACAAATGTTTTCAGCCTCTGTTTTTATCTTTTATGTTGTTGGAATTCGTGGGTATCTGGAAATCTAACCCTCAATCCAACTGAAGTAGGAATTTGACTTCAAATTTGAAAGATTGTCCTCTCAAATTAAACCTCCAATTCTAAAAATTCTTGGCCCTTTTTGTGAATAAAATTATGAAAATTATGCATTGAGAAACCCACAAACTAACTTATTCTATTCAAAATTTGGGCATACGGTGAATTTAAATAAGAGTATGAACTTGGGGGAAAAGTTCTTCTTGCTGCAAAAACTCGACCTTTTCATCCTTTTGTTCCTTCATCTGATATTCTATGCATGATTTGGACCCCTGGCACAACAAAATTTTTCACTAGTTTGCAAATATTCTGGTGTTGCCCTCTTATGTTGCTGAATGAGGTGGCGTAGTGTTGGAACAGTTATTGGCCTACGTCCAAGGCTGGAAATGTTGAGCAAAGAAAGAGCTTGATGCATTAATGGGTTCGGTGGGGAGTGACCAGCAAGAAGCACCGACTTCAAAGCATCCACACCGCCTTACAGCTCCTCGAGGATGGTCACAATTCCAAAGCACATATAAAATTCTCTCCTCGACCTATCCAAGAGACGTGAATTCTTTCAAGACCTTTCTCCAATGATTTGGCATTATTTTGGTACCATTAAAACATTATTTTAAGAAATTGTATCCATTACTACATTATAAAAGTGACATATACATTTCTGACGAGCAGGGAAAAAGGACTAATAAATCCAAATCCCTGTAACAGAATCATGCCACTCTCAAATTGTTATACAGGCCTCCCACAGATTTCAAAGAACACTGTTTATGGTTGACCAATAACCATTATAAATTCATGAACCATACATAGGATCTTAATTTTGCTTCTTGCCTTACATGAAATTTTAACTGGATCACAGTTTCAGCGCAGAACAACACTGTACACAGTTCACCATTTTTCTCGATCTCCAGAACCTAAGTTTGATAAATTATTCCCATTACAGATGTAAATAAATAAAAAACTGAGACATAGAAAGATAGGCAATGTATAGTAGCACTGTAACAAAGTACAAGCTACAACAATTAACTGATCCAGATTCCACAGTACGCACTGCTCGGGCATTGATCCATTTCTATTCTATTCTATGTTGGTTATCTAATAATTCCAGTGTTGGTTATCTAATAATGAATATCGCATGCAATATTATAATACAGTGGCTATGGTTATCATCACTTGCAAGTAATTAATGGAAGAATCTGTGAACATACACACTGTGTATTAAACTAGCACACCGGTATATATACATTATAGTAACACACAATGTAGCTGCAACAGGTTTCTTTGCCTGTTGTGTTGTACACAGAATGCTAGGATTCTCCGGGACTTTGTGTTGCAGGATTGTCACGCAATGTCACGTGTTTGAAACCCTGGGAAGTGAATCGGCTTTGGCCCGGTCTGAGATGATGATGAGCTGCATTGTTCTAGACTTAAATGCAATTCTCAGGTTAGTCAATATTCCTCTTTCTTTATGGTCATAGAGGTCGACCTTCTCACATCAAAAGAATGGAAAAAATGATAGAGGTAATAACCTCTATTCTGACAAATGCTCAAAGTGGAATAAAATCCACAAAATCCACAAGGAGGAGAGCAATGGTTTACAAAGGCCACACATCATGGCTCTGATACCTTGTTAAACACACACATGGTGGATGGAGAAATTAAAACACACACATAGAAAGGTAAGCATGAGATATACATATTATTCACCATAGATGTCTATTTATGTTACATTGGTGTGACCCTTGGATTCATCTTCCAAGGTCACTTGGACTCCTTTGTGACTGTTCTCCTTCCACACCTACCCATAGAGGATTAAGTTTCCAACATGCATAATAATGGTATAAATTTAATCAAGTGACATAAAATTAACTCATAAGTCACCTAAGACACTAGTGGTTTAATTGCATTTATTAGGAATTCAATGTTTGGCTTCTTTTCATAAAATTGGATGATTGTCATTTGCATCATGAGGTATGAAATATAAAAGTGGCATTAGCATTCATTCATATGCATTTTTCTCATGATTTGCAACCTCAACTAAAGTGCTTTTATCTAATCAAGGAAGAGATAAATTTTGGGATTGTTTTGACACATTTGGCATTAGTTAATTTATTGTTGTCCTAAAACCTTAATCTATTGCTCATTGAATGTCACTTGAACATAAGTAACATAAAGGCTTACTCTTTTTGATGCTCTATTGATAAGAATTTTCTCATTGTGGAAAGCATTGTTTACATTAAGTTGCTAAGTTATTTAACAAATGGTAAAGTAACTTGTTATTAATAAGAACATTAACACTTTGGTTTCTTGTGAGTTTCATAATATTCAAAGCTTCATTTTTTTTCACTAATAAGCTCACTCATATAAGTACTTGAGATTAATAGTTTTTATTGATTAATTTGGTATTACCTAATTATTGATTAATTTGGTATTACCTAACTGATCAATTAAATTTGGGCATATTCAATTGTTCTTTCACATTAACATTTGGTTTTGAGATTCAACAAGATGATGAGCTTAGTGAAAAGAGTCACCTTCACTAAGTGGGCCCACAGGCTATTTTTGGCGCAAGTCTATTTTTAGACATGGTGATCATATTTCAGAAGTTTCAGGATGCTATTTTTGGATGGTTGGTCAAATTGGAAAAATAGATGAAATTCTATTTTTAGAATATTGGCCGAAGTCTATTTATAGATCGTCGATATAAAAATAGAAGTGTCAATTATTATTAGCTCTTAATAATAATCTGACAATAAACATCAAATTATTCTCTTGGAGCACTTAATTTCAGTGTACAGATTTGTCAAATCAGTGGGCTGAAGGAATTACACAATTCCTAGGGTTTACTGGTGGTTCATGCATGGAGGACTCAGTTAGAACTGAAGTGGAAAAGTTATGATAGAGTTGGAAGAGTAGTTCATGGAGTTGTTATTCAATTTAACTCAGTTGTGCTAGTTGTATCTAGTCTAACTGAATGATACACTAGTGAGAGTGGAGTGAATTAATTAGTTAATTAATTCACAAATAATAACTCATTAATCAACTAAAAAGATACAACAGTTAACTATAGTGCATGTCAGTTCCAATGGAGACCTAGTGGAGAGGTAGGTGAAAGGGAAAGATGGACTACCTGTTGTGATTATAGTGATGCATTGATTTCACCACACACACATTGGAGTTTCCAATGAGGATTGCGCAGTCAAGGCAAGGGTAATTCGAATTCATTCAGAGCTATTCTTCAGCAGGGATTATGCAGTGGAGGCAGGCTATCAGGTGGCAAGAAATCGGTGCATGGATTTGCAGATTTCTTCTGATTAATGTGTGACGAATTGTACTAAGAGCTTGATGTACTAAGCTTTGTATTAGATTGTCACATGATCTCCATGATACATAATATATGATATTTGGTGTTTTCGGCTTCAGGTTTTCCCGTTAAACAACTTTTTTGTGTGCGGTTGTTTTTATTGCTTCATGTGTTTGCAATTTAGTTTAAATTTCTGCAAAAGATTAACAGTGGAAGGATTATGTATTTAGCAAGAAGATAAAATATTTTTAGATCAGGAGAATTTGGATATACACATGCATATTTCATATAATTTCTACATGGTATGATAGCAGTGTTAATTCTTGAAGATTGCAATTGTGAAGAATTGCTGAGTTTGTGCTAGTGGAAAATTCGAATTTGCTACAGAAAATTCTTGGTGCAGAAGTTGAGTATACATTGAAATGTCTTTCAATGTGTTGCGATTGGAGTATGCCTTTGATGGGAGCTCGAATTACATAGCCTGGAAAGATAGGATGGAGGCAGTGCTAGAGGATAATGGACTAAAGGAGTTCATCGATAGCGATGTTCATAAGCCAGGATATAGCGATGGTGCATTACTTGACGCATGGCAAAAGAAGGTAGCAAAGACAAGAATAATTCTATTGGAAGGTATGAAGGACCATATTGTGTCCAGCCTTCACGGGAAAGCCACTCCATTCTTAATGTGGAAGGCTTTAATAGATTTGTTCCAAAGCAGCAGCGACCAAAGGAAGTTGGTGCTGAAAGACAAGCTCAGAAAAATAAAAATGGAGAAGGGCGACATTATTCCAAAATATCTCACGAAGTTTGTCCATTGTAGAGATGAACTAGGAAGTGTGGGGATTACTGTTGATGATGAAGAATTGGTGAGCTTGGCTCTCCTTGGGCTTACGAAGAGTTGGCATAGCTATGAAGACTCTATCAATGGACGGGAGAAACTGCTGGGATGGGAGCAACTTTGGTCGGATCTTGTGCAGGAGGAGATAAGGCGGGGTACCAGAAATGGCTCTTCATCGAAGAATGAAGATGAAGAGAATTGTGCTTTGGCTACCAAAGAAATGAAAGGGAAGGGGAAGAAATTTACTTCAAAATCTGATGCTAAAGGCAAGAAGCAGGATTTATCCAAGGTGAAGTGTTTTCACTGTCACGAACATGGGCATTTTGCCACTAACTACCCACAGAAGAAGAAGAAAAAGAAGGTTGTTGGAGCTGTAGCTGGAGAGGCCTTAGCCTCACAATTTGAACTTGATTTATCTTTGATCGCATGCTTCGTTTCAAGCTATATGGGATTGGTGTGATATCTTGATAGTGGTGTGTATTTCCATATAACGAGAGACAAAGAGTTGTTTAGTGACTTGGAGGAGAAGGACCTCCAGATGCATATAGAGATGGGCGATGATGGTCGATACAATGTGACTGGAATTGGGACCATTACCTTTGAGAGGGAGTCCAGTAATCCATTCTTGTTGAAGGATGTTATGCATGTTCCAGGTCTGAAGAAGAACTTCGTCTTGGTCGCAATGTTGGAAGACAAAGGTTATGATGTTGTTTTTAGTGAGGGAAAAGCCTTCCTTCAACATAAAACAACGGGTCAAACCAAGAAGATATGGATTCAAGTTAAGAATTTCTACAAGCTGGAGGTAGATGGTTGCACTGCAATGGTGGGCAAAGTAGAAGAAGTGGTGAGCCAGGATGAGGGCGAATTATGGCATAGGAGATTGGGCCATCTTCACCATGGCACTTTGAAGATTTTGCAGTAGATTTCTACTGGACTTCCCAAGGGTACTCTTGCATAGTCAGAATAGTGCAAGTGATGTATTATGGGTAAGTTTTTGAAGACCACCTTTCATGAGAAGGAGAACCGTGCTTCGGTGATCCTGGAGAGAATTCACACAGAAGTGTGTGGACCTTTCTCGATTGATTCAATAGAAAAACACAGGTATTATGTTATATTTGTTGATGAATATTCTCATAGATGCTGGATCTTCTTCATGTAGAAGAATATTGAAAAATTCTCAAAGTTCTGTGAGTTTAAAGCATTAGTGGAGAAGGAGTCGGAGAAGCAAGTGAAAGCTCTACAGAGCAATAATGGTGGTGAATACATCTCGGGAAAATTCAAATACTTCTGTAGCAAAGAAGGAATTCGAAGAGAACTCATAGTGCCTCATAACCCACAATAGAATGGGGTCGCTGAGAAGAAGAACAGAACGATAGTGGGTGTTGCACGAGCAATGTACCATGACCAGGGCCTACCGATGCACTTGTGGGCGGAAGCATGCAACACTGCGGTTTATGTGCAAAACCGTTGTCCTCATAGAGTACTTGGCATGATTACACCTAAAAATATTTTATTGGTAAGAAGCCTGATATTTCTCATTTGAAGATTTTTGGCTCATCTGTTTACATTCATGTGACAAAGGATGCCAGTAAGAACTGGATCCGACTGCAGAATTTGGGATATTTGTGAGGTACACAGAAACACCCCATAATTATCGTGTGTATTTTCCAGACAGTCGCATGACTGTGGTGCGATAGGATATAAAATTCAATGAGGTGAAAGCCATGAAGTTTCCGCTTGAGAGGGAGCTACACTTGCATGCAGAGGAGGAACTTCTTGTTCCCAAATATGAGCCTCTAGATGTGGATCAACCACAGGAGGAGATTCATGGAGTGGAGGAGTCCACTCATGCAGAACCAAACATCAGACAAGGCAGAAAGTGGACCACTGAAACTGAGAGACTGAAGCTTGATGCGGCACAGAATGTAGAAGTCCCTACATCATAGTGCAGAAAAAGACAGTCACCTGACCGATTTACTGGATACATGGCTCTGATGAGCAAGTGTATCGTGACAGAGCCGTCTTCTTTTGAAGAAGCAGTGCAGGAGCCCACATGGGTAGATGCCATGGCGGAGGAGTATGAATCCATTGTTAGAAACAGTGCTTGGGAGATTGTTCTAAGGCCAGTGGTAAATCAGTTGTAGGATCAAGATGGATCTACAAGGTAAAGAAAGCAGATGATGGGGGTGTTGAGAAGTATAAGGCAAGATTTATTGCCTGGGGCTTCTCGCAGATCGAGGGGATTGATTATGAAGAAACCTTTGCACCTATCACACGGTATTCTTCCATAAGGACCATCCTTGCTCTCTCAACGCAGATAGGTTGGCACATTCATCAGAGGGATGTGAATACTGCATTCCTTAATGGGATCATTGAGGAAGAGGTGTACATTGAGCAGCCTGAAGGATTTAAGATCTTCAACAGTGAGTCTCATGTGTGCAGGCTCAAAAGAGCGTTTTCTGGGATGAAGCAAGCACCTTGTGCTTGGTACACATGGATCGATAGCTATTTCACTGGACTTGGCTTCACCAAGAGTGAGGCGGATGCAAACCTGTACCAAATTGTGGTGAAGGGTAAGCTTTTAATCATTGTTCTTTATGTTGATGATTTAATACTAATGGGCGATGAGCAGTTGATACACTCATGCAAGGAAGATATTGAAAAGGAGTTTGAGATGAAGGATTTGGGCCTCCTTCATTATTTCCTTGGATTGGAAATATGGCAGCGGGAAGGTGAAATGTTTGTGTCTCAAGGAAAGTATGCTTAGGAGATACTAGAGAAGTTTCACATGCAAGGTTGCAAGCTTATCGACACCCCTCTTCCAGGAAATTGGAGGAAAGAGGATGCTACATCGGTAGAGGTAGTGGATGCCACAGTTTATCGACAACTGGTGGGTTCTCTCAAGTATTTAGTTAATACAAGACCGAACATATGCTATGCAGTGAACCAACTTTCACAAGAGATGGTTAAGCCTACCAAGCTCTTTTGGAAGGTAGACAAGAATTTCCTGAGATATCTCAGGGGCACATTTGAGTATGGCTTATGGTACAGATAGATGGATGAGGTGAAGTTGCATGGCTTCACGGATGCAGATTGAGCATGCAGCCCAACAGACAGAAAGAGCACATTAGGAGGGATTTTCAGTATTGGATCTATGGCAATTTCTTGGTACAGCAGGAAACAAAGATCCGTGGCACTCAATTCAGCGGAAGCATAATACATGGTAGCAAGTCAAGCTGCATGTGAGGCTATTTGGATGAGGAAGATCCTGGTTGGTTTTTTCGGTTCACATTTAGATCCTACAGTGATACATTGTGATAATCATAGTTGCTTTAAAATCTCGATTAATCCTGTGTTTCATGATAGATCTAAACATATTGATATCCGGTATCATCATATCATAGATTGTGTGCAATGAAAGATCATGTTGCTTCAGTACATTCCTACGGAAGATCAGGATGCAGATATTCTGACGAAGGTGCTCACCAGGAGCAAATTCTAATACCATAGAGGCAGGATTGGGGTGAAGGATAATCCCTATATTGTTGAGAGGGAGTGTTGAGATTCAACAAGATGATGAGCTTAGTGAAAAGAGTTGCCTTCACTAAGTGGGCCCGCAGGCTATTTTTGGCGCAAGTCTATTTTTAGACTATGTCTATTTTTAGACATGGTGATCATATTTCAGAAGTTGTAGGATGCTATTTGTGGATGGTTGATCAAGTTGGAAAAATAGATGAAATTCTATTTTTAGAATATTGGGTGAAGTATATTTATAGATCGTCGATCTAACAATAGAAGTGTCTATTATTATTAGCTCTTAATAATAATCCGACAATAAACATCAACTTATTCTCTTGGAGCACTTAATTTCAGTGTACAGATTTGTCAAATCAGTGGGCTGAAGGAATTATGCAATTCCTAGGGTTTACTAGTGGTTCATGCATGGAGGACTGAGTTAGAACTGAAGTGGAAAAGTTATGATAGAGTTAGAAGAGCAGTTCATGGAGTTGTTATTCAGTTTAACTCAGTTAATGGAGTTAAACTCAGATGAGCTAGTTGTATCTAGTCTAACTAAATGGTACACTAGTGAGAGTGGAGTGAATTAATTAGTTAATTAATTCACAAATAATAACTCACTAATCAACTGAACAAATACAACAGTTAAATACAGTGCATGTCAGTTCTAGTGGAGACCTAGTGGAGAGATAGGTGAAAGGGCAAGATGGACTATCTGTTGTGACTATAGTGATGCATTGATTGCACCACACACACATTGGAGTTTCCAATGAGGATTGCGCAGTCAATGAAAGG
Source organism: Pinus albicaulis (assembly GCA_034641835.2). Taxonomy (NCBI): domain Eukaryota; kingdom Viridiplantae; phylum Streptophyta; class Pinopsida; order Pinales; family Pinaceae; genus Pinus; species Pinus albicaulis. The sequence continues at coordinate 20,608,782 of CM076573.1, forward strand.
GTAATTTGAATTTATTCAGATCTATTCTTCCGCAGGGATTGCGTAGTGGAGGCAGGCTATTAGATGGCAAGAAATTGGTGCATGGATTTGCGGATTTCTTATGATTAGTGTGTGATGATTGATTGTACTGAGAGTTTGATGTACTAAGCTTTGTATGAGATTGTCACATGATCTCCATGATACATAATATATGATAGTTGGGGTTTTCAGCTTCAGGCTTTCCCGTTAAAAAACTGTGTTATGTGCGATTGTTTTTATTGCTTCATGTGTTTGCAATTGAGTTTAAATTTACGCAAAAGATTAACAGTACAAGGATTATGTATTTAGCAAGAAGATAAAATATTGTTAGATTAGGAGAATCTGGATATATAAATGCATCTTGTATATAATTTCTACATTTGGGATCTAATTACTACATCTTAAACTTGGCATTATGGTAATTGATTAACATAGCTTGGAGATTTTATAATGGTGTCGAGAACATTGATCATCTAGTTGTGATTGTCACTAATTTTTTGATGTGAATAATTGCACAAATATTTCATTATTGTTCATGTTTTGGATATCTATTGTATTGATTATGAAAAGTCTTAATTTTATCTCTTATTATTGAGCTATTTCGTTATCTCTTGTATCTTGTGAGCACTTGTAATATTGACACTTTTAACTTGTGTTTAAGATTCTCTTAATTCATTGTTAAGTACCCTTGTCATAAGATAATAAATAACTAATTAATTAAGTCAATAAACAATATTAACCTAAGTTCACTCAACCCATCTTGCATTCACATTTTAGGATCAATATTTCATTAATAACTTACCTCCAAGCATACACTTGGTTGACAGAAAGATAGGAACACTCGTCGTTTGTTGCTTGTGAATACTAGACCCTCTTTAGTGGTTAAAAAGTGACCTTGCAACCTTCAGAGCCACAATCTCTACAACGTCGAAGGCACCAGGTGTGTTATATTTCAAGGATAGGGATTGTTAACCAAGCCTTTGCTTGCTTCATCTTGACTCCTCTCCGCCACTTACTTATGAGACTACCCTCAAAATAGATAAGGATCAAGGGATGTTTATAAATCTAGGGGAAACAAGTGTAGGAGATTTCTCTTACTTGATAATTGTTTGTGATGTATTTTTTCTTTACTTTATTAACTTCTTCTTGAACTTGATTATTATTAATATTCTTCTTCATAAAAAAATTACCAAGACATAAAGAACAATGCGATAAATGACATAATATATACACGATCAGCCAAAACCAAAACCTCTCCAATATTGAGAGGAAATCCCACAAAATTCTTCTTATAGAATATTTAATTGATGAATTCCAAGACCTAGACCCTTGACCAAGAACCTCCCCTAACCTCCCCAAGACCAAGTCACAAATCTTCCATGAACAAATATTCTTCCTCTTTAATTCAACGCTGGTCAAACTAATTGCAATACCTCTATTTTCAGCTTCTCTTGAATTTCAACCTCTTATTGCAAGCCTACAATTTTTAGCCTACATGTAGATACTAAATTTCTCACACGTGTGGACTGATTGGGGTTGATTTGTTAGGCTCCTCTTCTTCGCTTGGCTAGAAGTATTCTTCTTATGAACTCAGCTGGAAAGATTGCTTCTTTATTGGGTTATATGACAACTTCTTCAAGGTTTGTAATTTATCACTGCATAAACCATAATTTTCTTCACACGCGTGAGTGTATGAGGCCCAATACAATCATAATTTTCTTGGTTTTCCTTCACCCATTTCTTTGCTGATTTATAAGCTCCTTATCCTCCTTCATACTTCTTGCTTGATATTTTTTTTCTTCAATGAATTCTCTTATAAGTGAGGCTGAGTCCTTCCTTTTATAGGATTCTTACCCATGCAATTAAGCAGACAAGTCCGGTTGAGAAGGCTGACATCTCCATTTGAAGGCCAAATTTTTAGTAGCACTTGGACTTGGTCTTGGAGGGTCTTTTGAATCTAACATTGACTCAAATAAATTTCTTTACAATATGTAACATGCCCCAAACGAGTCTTTCATACATGAAAATGACCTAAAATCTCTCAATGGGAGCTTGACCTAAAAATAAACTTCTTTGAACATGAAACCCATGTCTCAAGATCAACAAAAGATAAATTTGTTTTTCTCATTACATCAAATACATAAAATCATGATTATAAATTTCATTATGAAGACCGAACCTAGTTACATATTTCAACACCCCCTCTTAACTAGGGAGGTATTCATAATCCATACAAGGTACTTTGACATTCTTAATCTGAAGAATTCTCATAAGAATATTCTGATTAGTAACCCATCTGTTTAGCATCATATCATTCAACATTGTCACATAACAAGGCCTTGACTAACAACTTTATCTCTCCATAAAATGAGAGCACAATGTTGGTGAGACCAATAATTTATAGACACCATCATTGTCTCTCAATGAGCATACCCCACCTGGGTGTTCACAAGGTATGTCCTTCTAGGAATATTCTTATCTTAGATTCACAATCCTCAAAGAATATCAGTCCTCTATGACTACTCTTACCTTGGATGCCATACCACATCCTCAAAGAATATTGGATGCCAGATGCTTACCCAATCCTCCATTCTTTCTTCCCAAGTGAAGACAAAAATGATGTGTCTATCTCTCCCTCTCAACTAGGGAGGATATACCCATTCCTATGAAGGAATGTACCAATTCCTATAAAAGGAATGTGCCCAAACTCCCTCTTAATCAGGGACTTGTTTCCAAGTTTCTCCTTAATCAGAAACTTGCTTCTAGACTCCCTCTTAACTAGAGACATGTTTCCAAAAACAACTCTTTCTTCATTGGTGGAGATCATGGGACCTTCAACTACTTGTAGCACTCCTCCATTCGATGTCATGAATTTGATTTTAATGTTATGGAGCCTTCATCTTTTGGGACTTATTTGTAGGGCATCATCCATCCATCACTTTCCTTCTCGAACAATATCAGTCACGTCAGCCTTTCTTTCATTGGAAGGTGTTCTACTAGACCATATATGGCTTTTCTTCATACGTCTACCTTTTCCACATCATGTATCCTTCCTATAAACATGACTAAGGATACTGTTGATCGTGTCGATCATGACACTTTGATTTTATGTTTTATGTAAATGATTTTATTTCAGAAGAAACAATGTCAGTCATATAGAGTTTTAGTTAGAACATAGTTACCGATCTAATAAGAAAATTACCGATTACCTATTTTTTGGAGGTAGTAAAGAAAACACCCAATTTTGAAAAGTGGTGATGCAAAATCACTTATTTTTTTTGGAGCATATTTTTGGCACTTTAAAATTTCTTTGATTTTTTTTTTTTTTTTAAATGTCATTGATTTTCATGTCGATTTTGCAAAGTGGTGATGCATAATCACTTTTTTTTTAGCATATTTTTGGCACTTAATTTTTTTTTTTTTTAATGTCATTCATTTTCATGTCAATTTGAAAAGTGGTGATGCGGAATCAATCCCTTTCTTTAGAGGGTTGATTTTCGACACTTCATTTTTTATTTATTTATCAAGTATGAATATTTGTTTTAAAATGTTAGTGATTTTCATGTTAATTTGAAAACTGCTCATGCACCATCAACCATTTTTGTTTATAATGGCGATTTTCATGTTGGTAATAAAACATAAAAATAACATATATATATATATATATATATATATATATATATATATATATATATATATATATATATATATATATATATATATATATATATATATATGTTATTTTTATATTTTATTACCAACATGAAAATCGCCATTATAAACAATAATGGTCGATGTTGCATGAAAGCGCCAAATATATATATATATATATATATATATATATATATATATATATATATATATATATATAACAAAAAATCAAATATATAAAAATATATGAAAAAAAAAAATAACAAAAAAAAATTAAAAAAAATAAAAATAAATAAATAAGCCAAAAAAAAACATCAAAAACAATTATTTAAAAATAAAACCCGTTAATTTAGAAAAATGATAAAATTAAAAATTAACAAACTAAAAAAAATTAAAAAAGAAAATTAAAATAAAAACTTACAATGATTATAAATTATATATATATATATATATATATATATATATATATATATATATATATATATATAACTTCAAAAATAAATTAAAAAATAAAGAATTTAAAATTTAAATAATTAAATAAAATAAAAATATTATATAAATTAAATTAAATTAATGCGTGTTTTTTTAATTTTAATTTTTTAATGATTTTTTTATAAATAAATTATGATTTTTTATTTTTATTTATTTATTTATTTATTTTAATTTATTTTAATTTTTTTAAGAATTTTGGATTATTATTAATTAATTATATTTAAATATTTTATTATATTTAAATCTTTAATTATTAAATAAAATATAATAATAATGTTTCAACTATTATTTTGTCTTTGTAGTTTCTTATTCAGTCAAACTATCTGTTATTCCACAATGGCTAGTTCGAGTTTCCTTTCTATTTAAACTAGGTCCTAGATCAACTTTCCCATCTTGCCCTGATGATGAACCACACTGGCTGGTTTGAAATGCGTGACAAAATCTGCTTGAATGTGATTTTCACCGAAATATTTTATACACAACTATGATTTTTTTGTTTTCAAATTTAAATGTTTTTTTTTAAATGAATTGGTTTTTTAATGGTTAATTTTAATTATTTTTTATTAATTATTATTTTAATAGATTTAAAGTTGTTTTTTTTAATGATATTTTTTGTTATTTAATAATAATAAAAAATTAATGTTTTTGTTTTTAATTTTTAATTATTATTTTCAATGTTTTTAATTATTATTTTCAGCATTTTTAATTATTATTTTTAAATTTTTTAGATAATTTTAAAATTTATTTATTTATTTATTTTCAATTTTTTTTTTCTTTTATAAGTTCCATTTTTTTAAATGTGTTTTATTTATTTATTTATTTTTATTTTTATTTTTAAATTGTTTTTATTGTTTTTTATAAATGTGTTTTTATTGTTTTTTTTCATTTTTTTTTTATATATTTTTTATATTGTATTTTTTTTTGTTATTTTTATTTTTATTTTTTTATGTTAAAATATACATTTTTATTTACTTGTTATCATATTTTTTTAATTTTTTGTGTTTTATTTTCAATGTTTTCATATTCTCAATATATTTGATTGGATATATATGTCAAAATAAAAAATATGTAGAAGTAATAAGTCTTGGAGAACAATTTTTTGTTGATGATGTAATTCCTTACAGGTCGCAACAATTAATTTCCAAAAAAAACAAATGTTTTAATACAGAGAGTATCAAAAAATCCAAACTCACATATAAATTCATTTGTTTTGTAAAGCCTATGATGTGATTTCAATACATTATATGAAAAAAAACATTATATTTAATAAATTATTATTAATGTGATAAACTTAAAATAAAAATAAAGTAATATAAATTAAATGGTAATATTTTTTTAAAAATAATATTAACACCATGACTGAAAATTGTTGAAATTTTAAGGATTTTTAGAGGTGATATTTTATCTTTGATGTCATCCTGAATTTTAAGGCTTTCCATAGACATGATATTTTATTTTTAATACCATGCCCAAAAATCGTTGGAATTTTAAGACTTTTAATATTTTATCTTTAATGTCATGTCTATAGTTGGAATTTTTAGGTTTTTCGGAGTCATGAAAATTTATCTTTAACGCCATTATTATAAAATATTGACAATTTACCACAAAAAAAAAGAAGAAGACGTTATTCTAGCATCAACACTTTTTGTTTTCAGGGTGTTTTTTCACACAAAAACTTGGCGATGTTATTCCAGCATCAACACTTTTCATTTTCAGGTTGTTTTTGGCACACACAAAAATTGACTTTTACTTCTATTTTAAAAAATTATTGAAAATTTACTGCGAAATTTGAAAAAAAAAAAAAAAACAAACTTTTGTTTTTGTGATGTTATTTCATGGTTTTTTGATGTTTTTTTTGTTAGAGTTTTTGTTTTGAGGTAATAGTTCTCGTTTGATTGGTAACTTTGTTTTAGTACAATTGTGCCACAGAGTACGTTGATATTTTGCTATGATGATTCACTGTAAAAATAAAAAAGGAATATTTTGTAACAGGCTATCTCCCTGAGACCCTATAAAATAATTTTATGGTACAGAACCAAGGGTTTGGAATTTTGGTTTTCCAAGAGAGAAGATTTGTAAACAATCAATGAAATGTATGCTCTGTGGAATATTAATACATTTTTTTGGCGATTATGGCTCATATGAATGTGTAGTATGTATTCTATATGTGTTTATTCCATATGTTCTCACTATTATTCTCAGATTACATCTAATAATAGTTGTTGGATATGTTTTCATTAATTTATGGATTCATCTAAGTCTAATGATGATTAAAGATGTCTATATTGATATGAAATCTAATTCTTAAAATGTGCTCCATGTATCTTAACATTCCTTTCAAATGTCTGCCTCATCCATTTCATATTGAACTTTGATGCACCAAATTCTTAGCTTTAAGCCCTGTGCGTTGATTTTCTTTCATGTTCAAGTATTGTACCAAAGATACTACAAAGACTGATAAGTTATAGGTTCATGTAATGTTGGCCACCATGAGTTTGATATTAATTCTTCTGTGAGTAATAATTTGAATATGGCTTTGCATTTCTCCTCTTAAGGAAGGTTTTGAATCAATTTTCTCTCAAATATGTTAAAAACTAAGTGCGGTAGGAATTCCCAGCAAATATTTAGAACACTAATTAAGATTTCCTAGGCATTGGTCTCTCTTCAACCCAGGGGTTGTCTTTATGAGCCACAACATCTTCTAGCGCCATTTCAGGGACGAATCATAACATTTTCCCTGGGTACAACATTTGTACACCCTTTGGTAAGGTGAAAAAAAAGGGTGTGGGTTGAATATCTCTCACCTTGACAACTCCACTATCTAAATCTCACTTTGATCATTCTAGATTTCAAAAGGCCATACACTCGCTCTAATACTTCACAACAAAGAAATCCTCCTGTGTTTGACCCCGAAAAGAAAATATCTAGGAGAATCTGGAAAGAAATAACCCATGTCACCCCAATTCCTTTGACCTCTTTTCCAAAAGTATCTTCTTCTAGCTCTCAAAAGGTTGTGATAAGCTGCTCAAAGTTTCCCTCCAGAGTTTTGGAATATCCCGAGGAACATGGTCTACCTTTTAGTATGTTCTCTTCAAGAGTCACAAAAGAAGAAGCTTTTGTCATTTCACCCTCTTTCTCATTTCATTCCTCCCCTTAAACGAAAGAAGTTAAAGACATCCTCATAAACAATCACACAAAAAGTGTAAACAACTTCCCAACCCAGATCCAGTCAGCTGCCACTCAAATAACCCCTCAACAAGGACTTGTAATAAATCTTCTACCACCTCCCTTGCTCAATATGGTTGTCCCAGGATTTCTTCTAGACAAATATGCTCCATTGGAATTTCCACTGGACTTTCCACAACCCTTGAATGGTATGCCACAAGGCTAGCTTAAGCTCTTGCCAAGATTCACAGGAGAAGATGACATCTCAACATAGAGGCATGTAGAAAATTTATTTTCATTTGCAGAAAATATTAATGTTGAACACCTAGATGTGGTGTTAAGAATTTATGTCTAGTCTCTAGATGGGGAAGTCAGGAAATGGTTCAAATCCCTACTAAATGCTTCAATCACTACCTAGGAGGAGATAGATAATAATTTCATGCAAAAATGTGGAGAGAAGAGGGACCATGGGTATATCCTCATTGAATTCAATTCCATGAAGAAAAAACATAATGAAGATATCCTAGAATTCATAAAAAGGTTTAATAAATTGTACAATAGCCTCCCTGCTGAAATCAAACCTCCATAGGTTGCTACTAAAGTGGTCTTTGTTGGGGCTTTTGAACCAAAATTTGGTTTCACTCTTAGAGAGAGGAATTCTCATACCTTAGACCAGATTCAAATGGATGCTTTAGAAGTTGAAGCGAATTTTAGCTCTATTGGGAAGTGGAGAGGGAAAACTGATCATGGAGATAGGAGGAGGGGAAAAGAGGAAGCTAGTTCCTCAAACCAGGGAAAGGAAACTCAAGAGCAGAAACTTGAGGAAATGAACAAAATTGATAAGAAACCGGTCTAACAATCTTGTGAAAATGGAATTAGAAAATAAAAACCCTCCTCCACAAAACCAACCAAATCCTAACCAAAGTTTCAATTCTTAGTATAGGATACTGCCATTAAAACTCTTGCAAAGGGAGAGAAAATAGCAACAAGATCACATTCAACCTCCATTGTATTTGGAATATGATCGAGAGGAGCATGTTAAGGAAACCATGGAAGTTCAAGAAAACCAGTTATCTTCTTTTTCTGAAGAGGAATATGAAGTTGAAGCACATGAGGAAGTAGGGGATGATTTGAATGCCCCACTGGATGATGGTGAGATTGGAAACTATTGTATACAATTTGTTGATTTCATGCAGGCTCAACTACCTAGGAAATATGATCTTAGATCTTCTAGGAAAATATCCATAATGCAGAACTAAAATGAGGAGCCCTCTCCCTCAAATCCTCCTAAATCAGTAGAGAAAATAAAGAAGCCTCACCAAAAAAGAAAGAGTCCTCAAATTCCACTCTCCACAAGCCTAAAGTTTCTAAAACTAGAGCAATTGCCCTTACCATCCAAACTAGTATGTGATAGAGAAAAATATCCCATTGATGTTGCCACAATTGATAGGATCCCTTCTACCTTTAATCTTCAAAAATATCTCAAGAAGGTCAAAATCTTTGTCCCCTTGACTAAACTATTAACCTAATTATAAATCTCAGGTGTCTTAGTTCGTGTGCACATCCACCATAGCTCCTTTGCATGATAGTCTGAACCTCCAAGAAGAAATACCCATGGTTGTATTTGGACCTCATGTTGAAGAACAAGACTCTTCCACTGCCCCTTTTTATGTTACTTTGGTAGTTCATGAACTTTCACTACAAAACTGCATGCTTGAATCAAGAGCTTCTCACAACCTGATGCCTTTATCTGTCATAGAGAAATTGGGGGTGCAAATAACAAGACCATATAAATATTAGTACTCATTTGAATCTGAGAGAGTAAAATATATGGGGATGATCAAATATTTGGTAGCCAACTTGGCTTAGGTTCATGTAAAAAGTGTAGTAATGGATATTATAGTTGTTGACATCCTTGCAAGGTTCGACATGCTCTTTTCCAGGTCATGGGGGTCTAAGATTGGAGGATCCATAAAATTGGATTTAACATGTTCTAGCATCCCAGTGTTCGGTGGAGAAGAAATACAATTGTATAGAGAATCGAGATTTGTAAAAATAGTTACAAGAATTGACTGTTCAAATAATGCCCTTGCGTATGGTAAATAGAAATATTTCTCCTGCTTGTGGTTAGAGGAAAATGATATAATCCTAGATGAAACACAGGTGGAATGTTTGGTCCAACTAAACCAACAATCACTGAAGTGTGATAAAGTTTGGAAGCTATACCTTGATGGTGCTTATTCCAGGTAAGGAAATGGGGAAGGTGTGTTGCTGGTGTCCCAGAAGGAAGTTTGATCCCACTCTCCTTCAAGTTGGATTTTGAGGCCAGTAATAATGTTGCTTAATATGAAGCCTTGCTACTAGGTCTTCAAGTTTCTAGGAATCTTAACATTGGGTGCTTGGCAGTGTTTGGAGATTTAGAGCTAGTGCTGAAAAAATCATGAATCAATGCCAAACCAAACATCCAAGACTAAAGGCTTACCGAAATGAGGTATGGGATTTGATTGATAATTTTTTCTTGACCTTTAATATCCAATTTTTTCCCAGAGAGAGAAATCAGATGGTTGTTTCCTTGGCTATAGTTTCTAGTAACTTTAAACCTCCTCAAAACCAACTGCTCAAATATGAAGTTGAAGTTAGGTGATGGCGGGGTTGCCCCTACTTAACCCACATTTTCACAACCTCTCATGCATATAAAAATGCATCCCCAATTTTCTATCCAACACAAATTCCCAATCTGGCAATTCAATATTATGTTTTTGACTGGCAATTTAAATAAATAAATTTGGAAGTTTTAATATCTCAAATCTGAGATTTGAGATATTAAATTAAATTTCTCTTATGGCTATAAAACTGCAATCTCCACCTTTCCTGAAAGTAGATGCACCCAACTATAATCTCTTATTCGACAATTTAATTGTACAACCTTATATTTCAATTAATCCCCAAATTGACAAACATGCACGGAAGCTTCTTCGACATGTTCAATGGTTGAAAGTAGCCATACGGTCCAGCACCATCATATATATATATATATACACCCTTCATTCAATTATGCAAGAATTTCCTTCGCACTAAGCTTCAATACAATGGCCCACTCACTTTTCACCATCTCTTGTAAACCATAGTTCATGTTCATTTAATTAATGACTCCTAAATTATTATGCACTTCGCCCCACAATCATCCATACAAAGGCTTTTGTGTTTAAACTAAATGAGATGGCCCACAACTTTATTATTCAAGTTGAATAATCAATGCGTATCAACCAATGTTGAAAGTTTTCGAAACTTTGGAATAAGACCAAACACCAACCTTATTGTATAACCTTTTCTAAATTATGTATTCGTCTTTCTTCCGTCCATCAATCCTGGACATTAATATCTATTCGAGACACACACTTAGGTTAAACATAGATCAACACATACTTAACTGCAATAACTCTTGGGACCTACCTTTAGCAACCTCCGAATACGCGCTCCTATGATGATTCTCTAATATAAACTTTGACCAAAATGCCAACGCAACTAATGTTCAGGGTTCCACAACAAAATGCAAACATACCTTGATTTAACCACCGCGCATCTCCTGATGGGAAATGCCGTCAATATTTCGACGAGTATTATCGAACAAATATCGCAATTTTTAACTCTCGAATGTTATCACTTCAAAATTTTGTGAAATTCATTTTTTTAGAATACCACTTCCACCACGCATCATTCAAAGACCAATATCGCGGTTTTTCCAGCAATTCTACTTACTAGTTTGAAACTTTGCGAGACTGCTGGTTTGTTCTTCAAAACTGCTTCACGATTTCTATGTTGTTCCTCAGGGTTCCATTGCTCTGATTCCAGTCCACACAACCGCATTAATTTTCGTTCCAATCCTTCACCTTCTACGCCTTCAGTTCATGGGTTTTATGGTGCCATTCCTTGTAAATCTTGCCTTTGTTAATAATCTATTATTCGACCCCTTTCAGCACGCAGGCAAACCCTGACTGGTTCTCTCTATTCCGTTACTTCCCATGCATCCTAGATGACACAAGATCGATATCGATTTACTCAAATCGATCCTTCCTCCTCCGTGTGTGACTTAATAGCACGGTTTGAAATCAAATCGAACTTAATCAATCCTTCCAACCTCACGGGAAATCAACCAATGCAAGACCGCTCCTTCGCCATTCTGCATAATTCGTAAATCAAGACTCATCGAATTCATCCTACGATGATTTGATTCAACACTTTGAATAGGCGTTATAAAACCTAGATGAAACCCCAGGTCTTGCTACGCCGGTTTATGTATAGCAGAGGTTGTAATCAAATCTCCTCCAATATTTATTCTACACATGGAGTGATCATGAAGGGTTCTACCCTTATCCTTTCGACTTCATTTATCTATTAATGGCGTGCAGAACCACCATTTCACTAACCCAATTTCATTGAGATTCATTGTCAATTCTCATTCAAAGGCTGCACTTGGCTCTTTATCAATATACAATACAATTATGATGAATGGAAAATTGCCCCTCTATTTACAGTTAAATAACCATTCCATCTGCCTATAATTTGGCACTGGTTCGAACTCACTGTTCAAATCAGAATATTGTTCGTCTACCCAATGTACTGTAAGTTTCTTAAAACCCAATTGCTTATTGAAATTTAAAGCCATTCAAAGAAATTCAAACATTCATCACACAAAATTCAATCATAAATACATATATCTCAGAACCAATTTCCTTCATTCATATGAAGTCAAACACAACAACATTCTCGTCTTTGGCCATATTTTCAAAGTCAAATGGCCCTCTATCACTAGTACAAAATAGCTAATTAGTTACTAAAAAAATGACTAAAATTTGCATATAAACGACTATTTTTCAGTCGGTGACCAATAGTAGCTAATTTACAATATCTTATAACGCGACCAACTTTTGGTCGTTTTTAGCTTAGTCATTAATTGGTTATCTCAATTTTGTTATCTAGTTGTATATTTGGTCATTGATTTAGTCACTGATTTGGTCACTAATTTAGTCATTCATTTGGTCATTCATTTTGTCACTGATTTAGTCATTCATTTGGTCACTGATTTAGTCATTCATTTAGTCATTGATTTGG
>CM076573.1:20621319-20762291 GCA_034641835.2 Pinus albicaulis
TTGGTAGATTTTTCCTATAATAATAGTTCCCATAGGTCAATCGGTATGCCTCCTTATCAAGCTCTATATGGGAGGCCATGCAAGACGTCATTGAGTTGGGAAAAGTTGGAGGACCGAGTAATGGTAGGGCCTGAATTCGTGCAAGAAATGGAGGAACAAGTAAGACAGATTCAACAAAGGTTAAAGGAAGCACAAGATAGACAGAAGAGTTATGTCGATGCACATAGGACTGATCTAAGATATGAAGTAGAAGACCGAGTTTTTATTCGTATCCGACCCAACAAAAGAACCGTTCAGTTTGGGAAAGGGACGAATTTTTCACCTCAGTTTATAGGACCTTTTAGAATCAGGGAGAATATTGGACCAGTTTCCTATCATATTATACTTCCACCCCATTTGCATGAAACTCATGATGTTTTTCATGTATCTGTTTTACGACATTATGTTTCTAATGAGTCTCACAAACTGGATTGGAGGGAATTGCAGGTCTCAAACATGGGAACCATAATGGTAAAACCATTACGCATATTGGATCGTAGGGTTTGATAGCTCAGATAGCGCATTGGTGTACCAGGTTAAGGTCCAATGGGACAAGTATAGCCCAGGATCTACTACCTCGGAGGATGCAGATACTATATGTCGTGACTACCCCTCAGTTTTTGAGCATCTGTGATGCCCATTTTTTACTTAGATAGCTTCATATGCTAGGGCTCTATTTTAAGTTCCATGTTATTTTATTTATGAACGCTATGTAATATTGATGAATTTTAGTTGGACAAATGAAACTACTTATATAAATCATTAGACAGATTAGGTATTGTTGATTAAAATATTTGATGTTTTACTTAAGGGGATGTGATTTATCTAATGAATGACTTATCCAAATTATCATTTATCTAATGTAATATTTATTTCCAATATGTTGTTATGAAGTACAAAATTGACACGTAGATACTAGACTAAATAACATGATGATTAAGATCAATTATCTATATATATTTTGTTGTTATGTATATGCATGAAAGAAAACTAACCTACAGATTGGAAAAAAAACTATATGATAACCAAGATCTATGCTTCCAATGGAGGAATGTTGAGACATCCAATGAGGAATGGTATGATGTACATTGTTATATTACATTTTTTACCTACTTGATATGCACTATTATGACATGGATAAAGTGTAAATGATAGGCGACATGACTTCTCGACTAAATTATGAGATGAAAAGTATCCAACCAATGTCGTAGTGTGGTCCATATTAGGGTTTTAACCCTATTTTTGAAGAGGGGATGAGGCATTTCCAACCGTGTAACCTCCAAGCTTGGAATCATGGGAGGGTAGTGATGGAAATGCTCCCCTAGACATGTGATGACAATTTTCGGTTTCCTGTTGGGGAAGTTAGGTCAATCCATTCGACGCTTCTGCCATATTGGTTTTATTAGTGGTTAGATCGGTATAGCTGATTCCATAGTATATTGCAGTGGGGGATGGAAAAAATGGGAGTGGAAGTAGGTTAGGAAGGATAGGAGGCTATAGGTTAGTTGAAGACTCTTGATGGGAAGTGGTATCCTTGCTTGACTTACTTAATTTGACTACTATATCTCTCCCTATTTTTTTATGCCTTATTGTCAAACTTATTTGAAACTCCTTATGCCATATTCACTCTAACTTTGGGACGAAGTTTTCTGAAGGAGGGGTGTATGTAATGCCCTACTTGATCCTATCGAGCTAGTTTTATTAGTGTTTAATTAACATGTAGATATTGACATACAATTATTGAGTCATATTGGTATAAACCTACACTTGCAAATCGGTAATTTTATTTTACTAATATGACTTTTATTTTTTGTTATTATTATATTCCCAATGTGTCCTCTCAAATATAATTTTGGGTAAGATATGGTCTTCTCCAATTTATTTCTAAATTAAATATCCATATTTCTATTCTCAAGGTGTCTTCTCAAATCTACTTTTGGATAAGATATGGTCTTCTCCAATTTATTTATAAATTAAATATCCATATTTATATTCCCAATATGTCTTCTCAAATATACTTTTGGATGAGATATGGTCTTTTCCAATTTATTTCTAAATTAAATATCCTTATTTCTACTCCCAAGGTGTCTTCTCAAATCTACTTTTGGATAATATATGGTAAGGAAAGTCAAAGATATTAAATAAAATAATGAGGGGGTAGCCATGACATTAATGATAGGTGGTTGAGGTGGATGGGAGGAAGAGACATAAAAAGGAAAGAGGATGAGAGGAGAGGGGGAGATCCTTGGTCTTTGTCTTCGCATTGGAGGATTTTATTTTGGGAAGGAATGTGGAAAAAGAGAAGGGAGAGAATGGAGAGAAAAGAGAACTCAAACTTGGATCTATTCGAGAGTGTTGGTTTTAATTTTGACACACTACAACTAGTTAGAATTGAACTCAGAGGGCTAGGAAACCTGTCAAGGTTCCTTGAGTTAGGAAATCATTCTTAGTCGACTGGGAGGTAAATTCATTCAGGTAGCCAAGAGGAGTAGCCCAACCAAGCCACTAGAACAAATATTCTTCCATTTGTTGTTTTGTTTATGTAAAATGTTGCAAATGAAATTTCTTACATGTTTAATATGTTGTTGATTAAATTTTACCTGTATGCTTTTACGAAGTAAATGTAGAGTTATAAACATGCTATATTTTCTGCTTATTGTAATTCAATTATATGGTAAATTTGGTTTAGTTAGAAGACCTAAGATAGGTCCTCACACACACACACACATAATTAAATACTTTTGTATAAGATGAAGGTGCTAAGCAGCAATATTTCATATTACACTTATTCAAATAACCTATCATTATTTTCAACAATAATTTACAATTCCGATATTTACAATTCCGATATTTATAATTTAAACTTACTTCATATTCTTGGAATTCACTTTGTATGTTTTTTTTATTAATTTTTATGTATAGATAGATTTTAAAAAGGAATTTTATTTATATTGGTTAGGAGTTTATTTTTTTCAAAATCTAAATATACGTAGGAAAACTTCAAATTCCTGTGAACTATGATTGATAATTTAATATAACTTTGTTTTCCTTAAATGATATAAACTAACATAATCATATAAATTAAGTTGTTTGTAAATATTAATATGAAATTCTTAATTTATAATCATTTTTTTGATAATACCATGGCTTATTAACACCAAATACTCAAATATTTTATTCGCCAATTCTTTTGGAAGGGAGGTAAACAAAATGAGAAAAAAATCCCCCTTCTCAATTGGGAAATAGTCTCCAAACCTCTGATGGAAGGGGGCTTAAGCTTCAAAAATCTATGCTTCCAAAATATTGCTATGGAAGTGAAAATCTTATGGAAAATCATAGTTCCCAAGCCTGGCTGGGCACAGTTGGCGCTGTGGAAGAAATATTTTAAAGGCAAGAGAACCCGCTGCTTGGATAAGCCCCTCCCTCAAATCAATTCTCCTTTCCTGAAATTATGTGCAAAATTCGCCCCTTTAATTAAATCCCACGCATATTGGATTCCCGGAATGGTAGAAGTATTAATTTGTGGACAGATCGTATAATGAATAAAGAGCCTCTGGCAGAGTGCAGCTCCTTGCATTCGTTACGCACTTAGATGAACGATGCTGGTCTTAACTCACTGTGGGATATCTCCATATGGCGCGGGCCAATCTGGGCGAATTGGAAACAAATCTAGGCTCCCCCGGAGCTCCAGCAGGACTGTGCTACCTTTTTATCTCTGCTTCACTGTATGGCTCCCTCTCACGCATGGAAGAAAGACTCTCGGGGCTGGGGTTTGAAGGTTGGAGGCTTCTCTGTGGCACAGGGCTACGCCAAGATTCTGGAACAACCTCATGTTCCGCCGGATCTTGAGCCATGGAAAGGGATATGGTACTATCCCTCAATGCCAAAAATCGATTATTTTTGCTGGCTGTTATGCCATAGAAAAATTTTGACAGATGAAAACTTGCAGAACAGAGGTTACCATGGTCCTTCAAGGTGTATCTTGTGCAGAGAAAATGTTGAGTGCGCTCGACATCTTATGCTGGAGTGAAAATTCGCATCGCTAATCTGGCTTGAACTGTTGGGCATGTGGAATTCCAATTTCGCACTCCCCAGTTCCATCCCTGACCTATTCGTAAATTGGTTGAATAGATATCCTGGCCCCTGCCCAAAAAACAAGGTGATCAAAGCTGCATGGTACTCCCTTCCAAAAATTATTTGCTGGCAGATTTGGCTCGAGAGGAACAAAAGGATCTTCAGAAACAAAGAGCAGGATGCCAAGTTGGTAGGGGTCAAGATAAAATGTCAATTGAAAGACTCAAACTTAAGCCAAAAAAATGATGATTCAAACTTAAGCCAAAAAAATGATGATTCAAACTTAAGCCAACAAGACTTGGACTGGGGTGCTTCACTCGAACTTCAATTTCAGAAAGCTATAAGTAACATCTCCCTCCCCAAAGAATGGAAAATAAGAGAAAAAGAAAAAGATTTTCAAGATTGGATTTCCAAACAATCAAGGCACTCTCTTTTCTTTGATGGGGCAGCAAAGGGAAATCCAGGAAGAGCTGGTGCAGGAGGAGTCATAAAGAATTCATATGGCATAACGATTCACAGCTTTTCCTGGGGTCTGGGCCTCACTTCCAGCATTCAAGCAGAGGCATTGGCTCTTTTCCAAGGCCTCAAGTACCTCAAAGATTTGGACATCAGGGAGGCAAATGTTTTTGGGGATTCTTAGGTTATCATAAAAACTATTGTGACTAATTCATCTCCGTTGGATTTAAGATTGGCGAGGTTGATATCTAGAATCAAAGACTTGGGAAACTTATTTTAGAACTTGAAATTCTTCCATGTGCTGAGAGACAACAATAAGGATGCAGACCTAGAAGCTAATAAAGAAACCCTCCTTTCTGATGGGTCCATGCTAAGGGACGGAGACGAAACTTGGGATCCAATTCCTTAATCATCTAGCTGTCATGTTCTACTACTTATTATTAAAACAATTCATTTGTACCCACAAGCTTGGGAAAATCACAGAAATTGATTCTATAGTTGCATGTACGAAGAGCTGGAACATAAGCATAAGCGCCTTGATTCTTCTAGTTGGTGAGGCACTCTGGGCTTTGCTTCCACATTTTTTAAACCGAATTTTGGCAACTAGGCCAAGTCTCTAATATAATTCAATAATCGTTCCTGTAAATATTATTATTTAAAAAAAAAAAAAAAAAAAACACCACATACTCAAAAAAATATAACTCAATTCATACGAAACTTGTACATATGAGATTTTTTGTTAACTAATTGATCCAAGTGGCTCTAGAAAGGCTCGGAATCCATAAATGACTTTGTAAAAATTCAAAAATCAAAGTCACTAGAATGAGGTTGAACCAGGGTCAAATCAAAGATATCGTTACAAGATTTCTAACTGTGTGAACGACACTTCAATCTGAGTATGTATGTGAAAGTTATGACCATTCAAAGTTTTGGTCAAACTAGGTCAAGTGGCAGTCACTAACGAGACAACAATTTGGAAAAGTCTCGGCGCAAAGAATCTGGACACTAGAATGAGTGAATTTGTCACCTCTTTAAATTTTCCAGTGACCCTAAAAACTTGGCAAATATTTTTTCCCCAATATGGCTATTATAATAAAAAACCAATTGGCGAGCCACCAACCCTGCAAAATGAATACCATATATATTCAATATATCTAATGTATATGGGTTGGAGCCACCGGAGACCCAACGCCCACCCAACCAATGTAATAACCACCATATAATGGTGTTAGTGGGATTCAAATCCGCCCAGCTTGTCGGCCATCTCGCCTATGGGTGATCCCACATTCCAACCATAGTGTATAACCAAAATCCATCGGGTAATTAAACACAACAGCGTGCGAAGTTTAAACAATGGAGGATACAAAAAGGGAAGTTCCACGGTTTGGAACCTGGGACTTCCCAACCAACACGACCTATTATCATTTCTGCCAACCAACAGGTTTTTCGGCCATACATTGGAAGGTCCACCTGACCAACAATACTTAAAGCCATCATTCGTCCAAGCACATGGGAGCAAAGCGGAATTCCAACTAGGCCGGAACCACAACCAATGGAACCCTGACATCAGGTTCCAGGAGTAGAACCTTGACATAGGGGTATATTTTTATGCCGAGAAATATTCCTTGGGGGTCCATAAGTACCGATGTCGAACTGTGGTCAAAATTATAGTCATTTTTCATCATTTTTTGTCAGGGATTCAACTGTCCAGCTAGATTCTCCAGCATAGGTCTACATTTTTAGGCCATCCTTGGAAATGCAGGTATAACTTATCATTTTTTAATTGCTTGTAATTTATTTATGTTGAAATAGTACTAAGAAATGGCACCCCAAAGTGGGGTTTATGATTTAATTTTCCCTTAAATAAATTGGAAGAGAAATTGTAATTTTATCTCATGACAACTTGTATTAGTTAACTAAGTCAGAATGACTGAGTTAGTTTAGGAAATTTAATTTGAGGGTCTAAGAGGATGCATGTAGATTTCTCCAATGGTTTAAGGGGGTCCAATTATAGTTATATGTGAGTTGTAATTAGTTAAATCAAGAAATTGAGTTAAATCAATTTAACTAGTTCTAACTGAGTGATGAGCTAGTGAGAGGTCAAGTGAATTAAATATGATTTAATTCACAAGTAGTGATCAATCAAGTAACTGATAATTCACTATAAATATTTGTTTCATGTTAGTTCTAAGGAAGACCCAGTTGAGAATGAGGTTAAAGGGATGATAACTATCAGTTGTATAATTAGAAAATTGTACAGGTCATTTATAGAGTCAGTTGGAGGAATATTAAGGATTACACAATCAAACCAAGGGATTTTCCTATTTAATAGGGATTTAATTCCTCAAGGAATGTGTGAGAAAGGCAGGTTGAGTAGAGGCAGATAATTGGTTAAGTATTTGTCTGATTTAACCTAGATCAATGTGAGAGAGTTGGCATAGTGCGGGAGTTTCTCTTGAGAAAGAAAGCATTGTATTGTTTCATGATCCTTGAATTTATACAATATACAGATAGGGGGCTTTTAGGTAGTGTGCTTTCCCCAAATACATCTTGTGTTTTGCGATTGATTGTCTCTTTCTCTTACTTGTTATGTAATTGTGCGATCGTGTTTTATTTTTGCAAATTGTAGAAGGATTAAATATCTTATTTTTAGTGCATTGAAAAATCAGATTGAATCCCATTTTTAGATTTTATACACGTTATCAGAGTGTCAGGAATCACAATAAGAAGAGAAGAACAGAGTCTGTTTTGATCAGGTTCGAATTTGCAGATTTATTTTTCAGTATCCAACAACAGATCAAGATGTGTTTCAATGGCTTAAGACTCAAATATGAACTCGAGGGAAATTCAAATTATATTGCATGGAAGAACAGGATGGAGGCAGTTCT
Organism: Pinus albicaulis; assembly: GCA_034641835.2. NCBI lineage: Eukaryota > Viridiplantae > Streptophyta > Pinopsida > Pinales > Pinaceae > Pinus > Pinus albicaulis. The sequence continues at coordinate 20,628,777 of CM076573.1, forward strand.
TGAGGACAATGAACTGAATGATTTCATAGATACTGATGTCCCGGAACCCGTAGCAGGATATGCTCAACTTCTTGATGCATGGAAGAATAATGTAGCAAAGGTGAGAAGGATATTCTTAGAGGGAGTTTGAGATCATATTGTCTTGAGTCTCCACAAGAAGGCGACTCCATATTAAATGTGGAAAGCCTTGATAGATCTGTATCAGAATAGTAGTGACCACAGGAAGTTGGCACTGAAAGACAAGGTCAGGAAGATCAAAATGGAGAAGGGCGACACGATCCAAAAATACTTGACAAAGTTTACTTAGTGTCGAGATGAGATTGGAAGCATTGGGATCACTATTTCCTCGTATGATTTGGTGATCCTAGCTCTTTTAGGCCTTCCCAAGAGTTTGCATAGCTACCAGGACTCTGTTAATGGGAGGGAGAAGTTGCCAAATAAGGAGCGAATATGTTCTGATTTGGGACAAGAATAAATTTGACGAAGCACCAAAGATGGATCTTCATCAAAGAGTGATGATGAGGAGAATTGTGCCTTGGATGGAAAGGCAAAGAAAGGAAAAGGGAAGGTGTCCCATTCCAAATCTGAGACCGGCAAGGCAGAAAAGAAGCGAGAATTGTCAAAGGTAAAATGTTTCATCTGTCATGAGCATGGACACTATGCCACAAATTGTCCACAAAATAAGAACAACAAGAAGGCCTTAGGAGGAGCAGAAGGTGAAGAATTGGCTTCACAGTTCAAGTTGGATTCACCCTCATCGCATGCATGGTGCCATTGGTGATGGGATTTGTGTGGTACTTGGATAGTTGAGCTTGATTACATATGACTGGCAACAAATAATTATTCAGTAGCTTGGAGGAGAAGGATCTCTAGATGCACATTAAGATGGTTGATGATGGGAGGTATAGCGCTATCGGTATTGGTATAGTTACCTTTCAGAGAGAGTCAGGTAAACCCATCATACTAAAATATGTCATGCATGTACATGTTTTAAAGAATAATTTGGTTTTTGTTTCTATGTTGGAAGATCATGGATGTGATGTGATTTTCAGTGAAGGAAAGGTGTTCCTTCGTCACAAAGCCACGTGATAGGTGAAAAATATTGGGGTTCGAGTGAAGAACCTTTACAAACTTGATGTAGATGATTGCGCAACATTAAGTATTAAATGAGAGAAGGTGGAGATTCGAGACATTGATCAGTTATAGCAGAGGAAGTTGGGCCATCTACACCACAACACTTTGAGGATCATGTCGCATATTTCTATAGAACTTCTGCGCACTTGCGTAGAGAGACACAGGAAAAGGGTGCACATTGGATAAGTATAATACCAAAGTCACCTTTCACAATAAGGAAATCTGAGGAGTGGCAATCCTTGAGAGAGTTCACTCATACGTGTGTGAACCGTTCTCGACAGCTTCCACAAAAAAGCACATGTAATGTGATTTTTGTTGATGTTTTTTCAATAAATTGTTGGATTTTCTTCATGCAGAAGAAAAACTAGACGTTCTCCAAGTTTTGTGAGTTCATGACACTTGTTGAGAAAGATAAATGGAAGAAGGTGAAGTATCTGAGGAGTGACAATGGTGAAGAATACATCTCTAACGAATTCAAGAACTTATGTGTCTCGAAAGGAATTCAAAAATAATTTATTGCACCTCATAACCCACAGCAGAATGGGGTTGCAGAAATAAATAACATAACTATTGTGGGAGAAACATGAGCTATGTTGCATGATCAGGGCCTACCGTTGCATATGTGGGCAGAGCATGAAATACAACAGTATTTGTGAGGAACGGAATTCTTCATCAGATAATTGGGATGCGTGCACTAGAGGAGGCTTTCTTAGGTAAGAGATCGGATGTGTCATATTTTAAAATTTTTGGTTCATTTGTTTATTGCCATGTGACCATGTGACCAAAGATGCAAGGGTTTCACTGATGCACCTTAAAAATATCAGGTGTAACCATCACACAATATGACAGTGGTCAGAAGAGATGTGAAATTTGATGCAGACAAATACATTCGATTATCCCTTGAGAGGGATCTTCATTTGAATTTAGTTGAGGAGATATTGGCTCCAAAGGATGAACCTTAAGATGTGGAGCAGCCATAAGTAGAGGAAATGAGAATGGTAAAAACCACTCATGTAGAACCATCCACCAGAGATGGAAGGAAGCGCACCAGAGAGGCTGAAATATTATTGTTGGATGCGAGAGATAATGTGGGAGAACCCACATCACAGCGAAGGAAAAGAAGGTCCCCAGAGCAGTACACTGGATACATGGATCTTATGAGAGGAGGTATTGAGATAGAACTGATGAGATCCATCATTATACATATTTGGAGGGGTTAATGGTCACCTTTTTGCCTTCTTAGATCTCCTTTTCTTGCATTTTTATTATTTTTATTATTATTTGGTTTTATGATGCTAGTATAGGTGGTGATTAACGCTAACATGATTTGAGTGCCTAATATGAGGTTGAGTGTAGAAAATCATGATTTATTAAGCATTTTTTATAAGGATTTTATCATAAAGACTTGGAGGAGACAGCAAGGAGAAATTATTGCAGGATTTTCCACCCTCCTTAACTCTCAAAGGCAGCTAAAGGATCCCTAAGGAATCTCTCCAGCAATTCAAATTCCAAAGGGAGAAAAGCAACTCAAAGAGGAGTGCACTCAATATTTGTTTACTTGGAGTCAAGTGTACTTTATCACTATTTTATAGGGAGTTGTTGGTAGCTGCCCTGTAGAATAAATAGAGCAAATCTAGAGCTAGGAGGAGTTAGTCGATTCTAGTTGAAAATTTGTAGCAATTTATTGAGCTTTTTATTATTTTACTCAGTGATCAAGCTTTCAGAGATGTATGAGGTTATTATTTTATGAAATCAGCAGACTGATTTCATTCGACTAATTTAAGTTTCAGAGAGCTAGGCTTGTGGTTTAGGGCCCAATCCATGTGCCTCAGCCTCTCTGTTGTTACTATATTTTCCTTTCTACCATTAAGCTAGTTTTATTTATGTCATTCAATTAGTTTTTCTTCTCATAGTTTCATTGCTACTTAGTTTTTTTATTTCAGTGTGTTGCTATAGTTTTTCATTTGCTTGTGAGTGATAGAATAGAGGAGAAAAACCAAGAAAAGTTGTGGATCAATACCCCCTTCTCATCTCTGTTAATAGAGCTCGAGGAGGGCGAACCTTCCCATAGGACCAAAAATTGATTTCTATTCACTATTTTGTCACGTGTTTCCTCTATTTTTCATACATGAATCCACAACTTTGTTTGCAGGAATAAGCATCAAAATCCCCAGGAATATCATCAAGCCATCCCAATTCATTTCCCAACTATGTTCTCACTCCTGAGCACTACTGTTGTGCCTCCATTTCCCTACTTTTTCTCTTATTTGCATCCATCGCCCTTTTCATTCCCAAAACACTTGAAAAGCATTAGAATTAGACCTCCTCCCCTTTCTCCTCGAAACTCTCGCTCGTCGTGCCTCGCTCCATCGCAAATCGTAAATCACTTGTGATCTTTGTTAACGCTCTCTCATTCGAAGCCCGAATATGATATCCCTTTGTTAGGTCCCTATATTACTAGTGTACTCCCTTTTTGTTGTTAGTGTAGCCCTCTTATTGTTATTGTTGTACCCCTGTAACCCCAATATTTTTATTATTGTTCCCTTACATTATTATTGTTAGTTCGGCTAGGATAATATTGTGACCCCATGGAATCCTATGTATAGAATGAGGTTTTTTCATTTGTATCATCCAAGAATTGTTCATTTATGTAATGTATTGGAGGTTTCCCCCTTGAAGTGGCTTATTTCTAAGACGTTGATCTCTCTTTTCTTCTATTTTTGGAGTTGGTTTCATAACATTTGGTATTAGAGCTTTGGATTCTAGGTTTTTGCTGCTCCAAATATGTCATCGTGGAATTCCTCTATAAATTTTTGTCTACAAAGTTTCAGAAGCTGAAATTTTTACAAAACGAAGCCAAAATCCGGAGGAACGTCGTTGTTGTGGAGGTAAATCCCCTCTGCGGACAGAGGCGATCCCTACTAGCCCAGAACGGGTCTAGCAACAATCAAACACGCTACAACGCAAGCTCCTAATTTCAAAATCAAAGCGCGATAGAAGGCCTACCTCAGGTCCAACGCTATTGTCGTTACGGAGAGGATAGTGCTCTCGATCCCTTGCTCCGATAGGTCACAATTCCACCACTTGACGCGATCTAACACCTGCACGTACAAGAAACACGACGAACATACGAGCGTAAAACCATATAATTGCAATTATGTGTCAGTGAGAGAGGACACAACTCATAAACAAGACCTGGTGCACCGTAGATGGGGCCAGCTCAACCGATCCCACGACCAATGGTTGGTCAGGGATGGATTCCTGAGTTTGAATTTCCGGGGGAGCGGGATCGACCAAGGATGACTCTTGACCAATCGAGGCATCAGCTAGTGGAGGACTCAAAGAAAGCCGATTATAACCAGCTAGAAGGCATGGTGTAGAACCGGTTAAGTTGTCCAAAACTCGCTTGGCTTCATCCATATACGGACAAAGGTGAATGGCATGGTGCCCTTCACACAACTTACAGGGATTGGTAATCTTACCCTGCTTCTTAGGAGCCTTACCGACACTAGCTGAAGACGTGCCCCCAACCTGACTCCCAGAAGTCAAAGGCAACGGCAGACGACCGTTGGACCATGCATCGAGCACCTTGGGAATGCCAGGGCAATCTCGAAGAAGATGGTCTCCCTGGCGTAACATGCAAGGGAACTTGACTTTTCGTGGAGGGTTGGAAGGTTTATCAATGGAAGGTTTATCAATTTGTTGAGGAGGTAAATCCCCTCTGTGGACAGAGGCGATCCCTACTAGCCCAGAACGGGTCTAGCAACAATCAAACAAGCTACAACGCAAGCTCCTAATTGCAAAATCAAAGCGCGATAGAAGGCCTACCTCAGGTCCAATGCTATTGTCGTTACAGAGAGGATAGTGCTCTCGATCCCTTGCTCCGACAGGTCACAATTCCACCACTTGACGCGATCGAACACCTACACGTACAAGAAACAAGAAGAACATACGAGCGTAAAACCATATAATTGCAATCATGTGTCAGTCAGAGAGGACACAACTCACGATCGTAAAACATGAACAATACAAGTGGAACTATCATCGTAGTCGCTTATCATTACTGAAACAAAGGATGATACAACCTGGCTCTGACGCTGAAATCCTCCTTCGGCAGGTCGTCAGCGGAATACGTCTCGGTAAAGCTTGTCGGGAATAGGGACAAGCCTCTCTCTTCGGATGTCTCGACAATAATCTCCTTGCTTGGATTTGGCCTTAAGGGAACGAATCAAGGCTCTTGCAGCATTAGGCTCTGATGGCTCTTGGGAACTAGGTTGCAAAGGAGATGAGCAAGCTTTTATAGATGGAGGAATGGGAGTTGGGATCCCTATAATCATGGGATTGGCCCTATCCTCAAGGAAGCTTCCATGAGAGGTGGCAAACCACTTCCTCTACATGGAAATCAGGAGCCAAACGTCCCAACTCAATTTAGAGACCAGTTCAAGAATTGGTTAAAGTCAATCTTCCGCCATTTATTTTTAAAAAACACCCTTTATTAAGCCTGGCACGGGTGCGGCTCTAAGACAGAGTGCCAATTGGCGTGTCCTCTTTGGAGGATTTGCCCCCTTGGCGTGAGGGCTGAACTGTGTACCCGTGCCAATGCAAAAAAGGCTATTTTTAGGGTTTTTCACAATGAGTTGTCTTCAGGGAAATGAAAGTACATATTCAGAGGAATACCATGAAAGTGTTTTCAAGTTATGTCACTGCTCACAGGTCACGGAATGAGCCCTCCAATGTGCGGGATGGGGAATTGCAAGGATGGTGACAAATTGCTGTGTAACAGATGCCCCCTAAAGCATGAGGCCTGAAAGAGAGAGAGGGGTGAAATTCTTTACGAGAACGTGTCCAACTGAAAACACAGACGTCGGAAAACCTGCGTAGAGAAATACAATTGATATCTCAGATACATGATATATATGCGGTATGGGCGCAGCCATCCATAACAGAGTATACAATAATCCAGATCCAAGGTATGGACGCAGCCATGCAGTGAGGATCGATAAATAGACTCAAGTATGGTCGCAGCCATCCAATCAATGAGTCATGTAACTAATCATAATAATCCACAAAATCGCAACTTGGATTCCAACAGACAAAATCCAGGGTCTTGCGCTCCATCTCGACCCGAACAAAGTACAAGTTCAAGCATGAGAATAAGTGAGCTGAAGTCGAACATGCAAGAACATCGCCTGATTACCAGCCAATGATGAAAGTTGTTAATGTACGCGCGAGAGGTACCAACGTTCAATAATGACAATGGTCCTCAAGGTACTATAGGTACAATCTATGGCATGTGAATCAATGAGCTGACGTTGAACACCCGTATAATCACTCGATCAGAGGCCAATGATGAAAACCTCACATCTAATGCGAAGAACCTGCCATTGAGGCATGCAGGCTCCAAGGTACCAGAAAGGAGTCTCTAGATCAGCTTCCTGGATAATGAGCTGAAGTCGACAGGAAGTGACCTTGATCGAAGGTGGGCCATAATGTTTCCCACATCATCGACATGAGACAGAGGAACATAATGTTTTTGTGAATTAGGATCAGATGAGAATCAGAGGGAGGTTGATATTTTCAGAGGTCAACTTCTCTTGAACATATAAATGGCACGACAGTGAGTTTGGCAGCATTTGACATCAACGGATCAAAGGTCATGGCAACGAGGAAAAGAGAAGATGAGAGGTCAAAAGGATCACCCAAACCCACGGAGGCAAGTGAAAACGAGATGAGATGTCCCCAACCCGACACGAATGCAGACAAGTGCCATGTTCAAGAGCGACATACTGCCGACACGACAATGATGTTGGTTCCATTTTTTCCCCGCCATTTCTGGCGAGTACCCCAATTATTTTTTATAACAAGCTTGAAGGGGATAGCATATGCTTGTGATATAAGTCCATCCTAGTACATTTAACAAGCCCTAGGAAGGAGCAACTCGAATAACGTCAATACAACTGAATCCGATGTCATCGGGGTTTAACGAGTCTAAAAAAGGAAGAACTCAGCATCTTTTCATGTTTAGAGAGTTTGAAAAGATAGCGGAAAAGTAAACTCCAACAGTCCCTTTTCGTAAATAGTTCCTTAGACCCGAAAAGGTAGAAAACAATATCTGAGAAAACCTCCTAGTCGTGATAGGCTAGGGTATTCCTTTTTCGTAAATAATCTATCCCAGCCCGAAAAAAGGGGTAAACGTATACTGGGTAGATGTCGTTTCGTGACCACTTTAACGAGATTGAAATGACAAGGGACTCGGCAATATTTTCATGTTTAGAGAGTCAGAAAAATCTCGAAAGGTGACTCCTCCCCGGAGGAACGAGTGGTATAAAGGATAGCAACCGGTTCCGCACGGTGGAACTGCCACAACAAGTAAAGGTTAGATACAGCTGGTCACATCCACCATCGCAATGTTCCTCAGAATGGGTAAAACAACCAAGTGAAGGCATATGATCGGCCAAGCATATAGTGACGATGGAATGAGAAACCAAGGCTCATCCGGCCAAAAATAAATATGCTAAAATAAAATCACAAGAGGTAAAATGGGAATGGTTTCATTTTTACACAAGCTTGAAATCAGAAAACTCTGCTTGAAGTTGGTTTCATTTTTACACAAGCTTGAAATGGAAAAAAACTATGCTTGAAAAAGTAAGCATGCCCCCAGCATGGTGACTCAATTCGAGGTACATGCCCCCCAAGCTTCAGTCCATATGAAAGGCAGATGGAGTGAAGGTTCAAAGTACGAGATCTTAGAAAGACTCGATTGGGATTTTACGAGATCTTAACAAAGACTCGAATTGAACGGGAACGTGTTTCATTATTTTAACGAGGTTGACACATTAAAAGAACTATCCTTAGGACACCTTGTTTCATGGTTTAAGGAGCTTGGCACAAGACAAGGAACTCTGCTCCGACAACCTTGTTTCATTTTTTAAGGAGCTTGACACAAGAAAACGAACTCTGCTCCGACAACCTTGTTTCATTTTTTAAGGAGCTTGATACAAGACAAGGAACCATGCTCTGAAAAACCTCATCATAATGAACAAGAATTCATCGCTTCCAAGAGTTCCACTCCTGATGGAAGGAAAACATCCTGGAAGTCAGGACCTAATGCCCCTAGCACTTGATGCACAACGGCACTATCACTGAGTGCAGGCACGGGGTAGGTAGCCACATAGTTGACTTGCGGTGGGGCAGATACAACGGGTGGATAAAAACCAGGAAGGGATGATGGCGGGCCAGTTGCCACATCAGGACCAAAGAACGAAATCTAATCAATGGTCATGATCCATCCTTCATGTGGAAAACATACCACACGGAAAAGGGAGGAGACAAGCGCTCCCATGGCATAGGTGTAATCGCGCCCCAAGAGCAGATTGAAATCCAAGGGGCCTGGAACAACCATCACGTCCATATGGATGGTTTACCTCCCAATGTAATAGGTAACCTTGGAAGGATCCCTTCAATGACTTGACTAGTTCTTCCGTTAAATGCCACCAGATTCTCAGAATAGCGCAAGCAAGCTGGCTAAGAACCGAAAAGCTTACCAGGTAGTCGAGGATAGAACACTAACAGACGCGCCTTCGTCTATAATGGTGCTGGGTACGACCAGACCAAAAGCTTGTACTGTGATCTCGAAAGACACATAAGACGGAAGGCGGTATCCCACAAATCGATTCCAATCAAAGGAAGCAACCAAACTACTTGGAGGGGCTACCATCAAACCGAGATGGTCTTCCCCTAGTGTTACGGACGAAGGAGCATCCTCCACGACCTCCATCACAGATTCGGGAAGAGTATCCTCTAACACCTCCATCATGGGAGGCGGAGGAGCCACTTCTTGAGGTGTAGGGACGGGAGAATCTTTCTCCAAGTCTGAAGAATCTGAAGAAACCAGAAGGACATGGGGGGTGTACATATTCACAAGGAGTTGTCTTCAGGGAAATGAAAGTACATATTCAGGGGAATACCATGAAAGTGTTTTCAAGTTATGTCACTGCTCACAGGTCACGGAATGAGCCCTTCAATGTGCGGGATGGGGAATTGCAGGAACGGTGACAAATTGTTGTGTAACAATACAAGTGGAACTATAATCATAGTCGCTTATCATTAATGAAACAAAGGATGATACAACCTGGCTCTGACGCTGAAATCCTCCTTCGGCAGGTCGTCAGCGGAATACATCTCGAAAAATCCTATCGAGGATGGGACAAGCCTCTCTCTTCGGATGTCTCGACACACCCTTGTACACCTTGCTTGGATTTGGCACTATGAGGAATATCAAAGCCTTTGAAAGATTCTTTTCAAGTGATTAAGGCTCTTTGGAGATTAGCTTGCAAAGGGAAATGGCAAGCTTATATAGATGGTGGAAGGGGAGTTGGGATCCCTACAATCATGGGATTGGCCCTATCCTCAAGGAAGCTTCCATGGGAGGTGGCAAACTACTTCCTCTACATGGAAATCCGGAGCCAAACGTCCCAAATCAATTTAGAGACCAGTTCAGGAATTGGTTAAAGTCAATATTGCGCAATTTATTTTAAAAAAACACCCTTTATTAAGCCTGGCGCAGGTGCGGCTCTAAGACAGAGCGCCAATTGGCACGCCCTCTTTGGAGGATTTGCCCCCTTGGTGCGAGGGCTGAACTGTGTACCCGCGCCAATGCGAAAAAGGTTGTTTTTAGGGTTTTTCACAAGGAGTTGTCTTCAGGGAAATGAAAGTACATATTTAGGGGAATACCATGAAAGTGTTTTCAAGTTATGTCACTGCTCATAGGTCACGGAATGAGCCCTCCAATGTGCGGGATGGGTAATTGCAGGGACGGTGACAAATTTTTTTGTAACAGATGCCCCCTAAAGCATGAGGCCCGAAAGAGAGAGAGGGGTGAAATGCTTTACGAGAATGTGTCCAACTGAAAACACCACCGTCAGAAAACCTGCGTAGAGAAATACAACTGATATCTCAAATACATGATATATATGCGGTATGGGCGCAGCCATCCATAATAGAGTATACAATAATCCAGATCCAAGGTATGGGTGCATCCATCCATAACAGAGTATACATTAATCCAGATCCAAGGTATGGGCGTAGCCATCCAATGAGGATCGATAAATAGACACATGTATGGTCGCAGTCATCCAATCAGTGAGTCATGTAACCAATCATAATAATCCACAAAATCGCAGCCTGGATTCCAACAGAAAAAATCCAGGGTCTTGTGCTTCATCTCGACCCAGACAAAGTACAACTTCAAGCATGCGAATAAGTGAGTTGAAGTCGAACATGCAAGAACATCGCTTGATTACCAGCCAATGACGAAAGCTGTTAACAGACGTGAGAGGTACCACCAATAATGACAATGGTCCTCAAGGTATTATAGGTACAATCTATGACATGTGAATCAGTGAGCTGGCGTCGAACACCCATAGAATCACTCGATCGGAGGCCAGTGATGAAAACCTCACGTCGAACGCGAAGAACCTGCCACTGAGGCATGCAGGCTCCAAGGTACCAGAAGGGAGTCTCTAGATCAGCTTCCTGGATAATGAGCTGAAGTCGACAGGAAGTGACCTTGATCGAAGGTGGGCCATAGTGTTTCCCACATCATCGACACGAGGCAGAGGAACATAATGTCTTTGTGAATCACGATCAGATGAGAATCAGAGGAAGGTTGGTACTTGCAGAGGTCGACTTCTCTTGAACATATAAACGACACGACAGTGGATTTGGCAGTATTTGACATCAAAAGATCAGAGGTCATGATGACGAGGCAAAGAACATATGAGAGGTCAAAAGGGATCACCCAAACCCACGGAGGCAAGTGAAAACGAGATGAGATGTCCCCAACCCGACATGATCGCAGACAAGTGCCATGTTCAAGAGCGACATACTGCCGACATGACAATGATGTTAGTTCCATTTTCCCCACCATTTCTGGCGAGTACCTCTTTATTTTTACACAAGCTTGAAGAGGATACCATATGCTTGCTATATCAGTCCATCCTAGTACATTTAACGAGCCCTAGGAAGGAGGAACTCGATAGCGTCATTATGACTGAATCTGATGTCATCGGGGTTCAACGAGTCTGACAAAGGAAGAACTCGGTGTCTTTTCATATTTAGAGAGTTTGAAAAGACAGTGGAAAAGTAAACTCCAACAGTCCCTTTTCGTAAATAGCTCCTCAGACCCGAAAAGGTAGAAAAAAATATCTGAGAAAACCTCCTAGTCGCGATAGGCTAGGGTATTCATTTTTCGTAAATAATCTATCCCAGCCCGAAAAAGGGGTAAATGTATACTGGGTAGATGTCATTTCGCAGCCACTTTAACGAGATCGAAATGACAAGGGACTCAGAAATCTTTTCATGTTTAGAGAGTCAGAAAAGAGCTGAAAGGTGACTCCTCCTGGAGGAACGAGTGGTATAAAGGGTAGCAATTGGTTCCGGTAATGGTGGAACTGCTCACAACAAGTAAAGGTTAAGAGGCTGGCTAACAAGACCACTCATCGCAGCGGTACCTCAAGAATGGGTAAAACAACCAAGTGAAGGCATATGATCGGCCAAGCAGATAGTGACGATGGAATGAGAAAACCAAGGCTCATCTGGCAAAAACAGGGTGATAAAATGGCAATCACAAGAGTTAAAATGGGAATGGTTTCATTTTTACACAAGCTTGAAACAAAGATAAACTATGCTTGAAACCGGTTTCATTTTTACACAAGCTTGAAATGGAAACAAACTATGCTTGAAAAAGTGAGCATGCCCCCAGCATGGTGACTCAATTCGAGGTATTCCCACTGTGGAGTCGCCAATTTGTTGTGGTGGTAAATCCCCTTTGCGGACAGAGGCGATCCCTGCTAGCCCAGAATGGGTCTAGCAACAATCAAACACACTACAACGCAAGCTCCTAATTGAAAAATCAAAGCGCGATAGAAGGCCTACCTCAGGTCCAACGCTATTGTCGTTACGGAGAGGATAGTGCTCTCGATCCCTTGCTCCGACGGGTCACAATTCCACCACTTGACGCGATCGAACACCTGCACGTACAAGAAACACGATGAACATACGAGCGTAAAACCATATAATTGAAATTATGTGTCAGTCAGAGAGGACACAACTCATAAACAAGCATGAACAATACAAGTGGAACTAAAATCGTAGTCGCTTATCATTAATGAAACAAAGGATGATACAACCTGGCTCTGACGCTGAAATCCTCCTTCGGCAAGTCATCAACGGAATACGTCTCGAAAAAGCCTATCGGGGATGGGACAAGCCTCTCTCTTCGGATGTCTCGACAATAATCTCCTTGCTTGGATTTGGCACTATGAGGACTATCAAAGCTCTTGCAGCATTCTTTTGGCTATGAAGGCTCTTGGAGATTAGCTTTCAAAGGGAAATGGAAAGCTTATATAGATGGTGGAAGGGGAGTTGGGATCCCTACAATCATGGGATTGGCCCTATCCTCAAGGAAGCTTCCATGGGAGGTGGAAAACTACTTCCTCTACATGGAAATCCGGAGCCAAACGTCCCAACTCAATTTAGAGACTAGTTCAGGAATTGGTTAAAGTCAATCTTCCGCCATTTATTTTTTTAAAACACCCTTTATTAAGCCTGGCGCGGGTGCGGCTCTAAGACAGAGCGCCAATTGGCGCACCCTCTTTGGAGGATTTGCCCCTTGGCGCGAGGGCTAAACTTTGTACCCGCGCCAATGCAAAAAAGGCTAGTTTTAGGGTTTTTCACAAGGATTTGTCTTCAGGGCAATGAAAGTACATATTCAGGGGAATACCATGAAAGTGTTTTCAAGTTATGTCACTGCTCACAGGTCACGGAATGAGCCCTCCAATGTGCGGGATGGGGAATTGCAGGGACGGTGAAAAATTGTTGTGTAACAGTCGTGTAAACATTTCAGATCTTGGTTTGCAATATTTTCGAAGATATGATCTGTGGAAGTTAGGTTTTTTTTTCAGACTCCCAAATTTCACCTAAACATGTCATCGTGGAATTTTCACTACAAATTTTGTTATACGAAGGATCAGAAGCTAAATTTTTTAGAGAGTGAAGCTGAAATCATGAGGAATGTCGTATAAAAATTTCTGATCTTGGTTCGAAATATGTACGGAGATATGATCTATGGAAGTTAGGGTTTGTTTAGGCTCTCGAATTTCATCTTAAAGAGGTGACTGTGGGAAAATCATCATAGCTCTCTCTCTCTGAGCATCGGATTGTAATTCTGTAAAAAGTAGCTGCAAGTGCACAGAATCTATTTTTCTATGTATCAATTTTAGAGCCGAAGGAGGAAACAATGACATGTGGCACGTCGTACAAGTTCTCTCTACTAAACCAGTCCATGATTAGGTCATTATGGGAGATTGGGCATAACTTTTCCTTGAAGAATCAAAATCAAGTCAGATTTGTGGTATTTGAAAGAATATTCAGAGGGATACTATAGGATCGAATTTCAAATATTGAAGATTCGAAATCACAGAGATAATTTAGTTTCAATATCGATCTCCTCAAAAGCAAGAAAAATGTGTGTATTTTTTTCGAATTACATAAGTCTTGTCTGAAAAAATAGTTTGAATTTATTCCAAGGGCATATTGAAGAATAGATATCAGTATTGGGTTCTAAAATTACCCCTAAAAATAATTCAACACCCATTAAGCCTTCAGAAGGCTCTACTATGACTCATGAAGACGAAGAAATGCAACATGAGATATCAAAATTACAAAAGCAAGTGCACCAAATTTCGCTATCGCAAAGAGCAACAAAAAATGAAATGGAAGTTTTGAAGAAAGGCATGGAAACTAAGATGGATGGTTTGAAGAAAGGCGTGGAAGCTAAGATGGATGGTTTTTAAGCTAAGATGGATGGCATGGAAGTTGGTATGGAAGCTAATATGGATGACATGGAAGCTAAGATCGATGAAAAAATGAAAGACAACATGGAAAACATGAAGAATGATCTAAAAGTAGACATTGAAGGTTTGGAAAATTTGATACAAGAAATGTTTCCTAATGGCGAAAATATAGTAGAGGAAACTCATGATGAGAAAAAAATAAATTTTAATCGTGATTTCATAAACTCTAATGTTGGAGGGAAGAACCACCATATTCCAAAGATGGATATGAGGAAGTTTGATGGCAAGGATCCCATAACATGGATACTACAAATGGAGCAATATTTTGATCTCAATAATTTACAAAACACCCAAAAGGTATGCATTGCAACTTTACGTCTAGAAAAAATACATTTGTATGGTATCGTTGGCTTTGCGCCTGTAAAAAAATTGTCACTTGGTCAATTTTTACAGAGGAAATGATAGCACATTATGAGGATACAAAGAGAAACAACTTCTTTAGCCAATTGATAAATCTCAAACAAAAGGGTTTAGTGGTGGAGCACATTGACGACTTCCAAAAATTGAATATAAGGGTAACTGATATTCCAGAGGAACACAGGATTGATGTATTCATAGGGACTTTAAAGGATAACATCCAACATGAGGTTCGCGTTTGGGAACTGGATTCATTGTAGAAGGCTTTCAGGTTGGAAAGAAAAATTAAATGTAAAATTATGGAGACAAGGAAGCCTACCACTCACATCTATAAAGATGGAAGTGTTGCTACTCCTATATTTCCACAACCTACAAGGTTGACAACACAAAAATTGGAATAAAAAAGAGTAAAAGGGATTTGCTACAATTGTGATAGAAAATACACTAAAGGTCATAAGTGTGCTGAGAAGAAATTATTTTACATAGAGTGTGAAGAGGAAGAAAATGAACAAGAAACTTCAAAAGAAAAGGATATACACCTGGAACCAACCCTAGAAGAAGAAGAAATGATTTCAACCATATTGTGTAAGGCATTGGCAGGAATTACCACTCCTCAAACTCTCAAGATAGAAGAACATATCAAGAAGAAAAAGGTAATAGTGTTTATTGATTCGGGTAGTACCCATAATTTTATTCATTGTAAGGTAGCCAAGGAATTGAATTTCTTCCTATACCCAGCACCGGAATGTCAAGTGATGGTTGCAAATGGAGGGACTATAAATTGCTTTGGAAAATGCCATAATATCAAGCTAACCATGGGGGAATATGTATTGAATATTCCAATTCTTTCCATTACAATGGGAGGTGTTGATGTTGTACTAGGAGTACAATGGTTACAATTTTTGGGGATGGTAGCTTTTAACATTCAAGAACTTTTCTTGAAAATTTTTTGGAAGGAAAGGAAGTCGAATTATGGGGTATCATAGGGAAGTCGAGATAGATAATAAGCTCTAATGTCATGACAAAGCTTCTTAAGAAAGAACAACGAGGTGTAATTGCAAAATTATGCTCACTCGAAGTTCCAACATCAAAATATTTTATTTCTCCATATCTGCAAAAAGTCTTGGATAATCATTCCAAGGTGTTTGAAACTCCCAAAGGACTCCCACCTATTCATGATCATAATCATGCTATTCATTTAATTCTAGGAAGTGTTCCTCCAAACATTAGGCCTTATAGATATCCTTATTTCCAAAAGAGTGAAATTGAACGTATGATTGCAGAAATGTTAGAGGCTGGTATAATTCAACTTAGTCAAAGTTTGTTCTCTACTCCAGTAGTATTGGTTCACAAGAAGGATGGATCATGGTGCATGTGTCTGAATTATAGGGAGCTCAATAAGCTCACTATTAAAGATAATTTTCCCATTCCTGTGATTGATGAATTATTGGATGAATTAAATGGAGCAATTTATTTTACCAAGTTGGATCTTCGTTTAGGATATCATCAAATTATAATGAAGGCTGAAGATATTTCGAAAACAACATTTCAAACTTGTGAGGGTCATTATGAATTTTTGGTCATGCCTTTTGGTCTTACCACTGCACCTTCTACATTTCAAGGGTTGATTAATTCCATTTTAAAACCCTTCCTTAGAAAATTTGTGCTAGTATTTTTTGATGATATACTAATCTACTACAAGTCTTGGAAGGATCATGTTCAAAATGTTGACAGGGTGTTCAAACTGTTGGAGGAGGAACAAATATATGCAAAAACATCCAAATGTTTATTTGGAGTACAAGAGATAGAATATCTGGGTCATATTGTGTCTCACGAGGGTGTTAAGGTAGACCCTAGAAAAATTAAAGCCATTAAGGAATGGAAAGTCCCCACAACAATAAAGCAGTTGCGAGTATTTCTCGGGTTCACAGGGTATTATCCCAAGTTTTTAAAGAATTATGGGAGAATAGCAGCACCTCTAACAACATTATTGAAGAAAGATGCATTTTCATGGACTCCTGAATCAACTAAGGCCTTTGAACATCTTAAAGAGTAAATGTGCCTAGCACCGATCTTAGCTACGCCAGACTTCACAAAAACCTTTATTGTGGAATGTGATGCCTTGGGAAATGGAATTGGTGTTGTTTTAATGAAAGAAGGAAGACCCGTTTCTTTTGAAATCCGTCCACTCAAAGGAAATTATTTACATAAAGCTATTTATGAGAAGGAAATGTTAGCAATACTACATGCACTAAATAAATGGTGACCTTACATAATGGGAAGACACTTCAAGGTAAAAATTGATCATGATACTCTTAAACACTTTTTGGAACAAAGAATATCTTCAGAAGAGCAGCAAAAATGGGTCACAAAGATGTTGGTTTATGACTTTGAAATCATCTTCAAAAAAGGGAAGCTAAATGTTGTTGCAGATGCACTCTCAATAAAGAATGAAGATGTGGAAGCATTGCTTTGTGCCATTTCTATTATCCAACCAGATTGGATAACCGAAGCAAGGGATGAATGGAAGAAGGATGAAGAAGTGTGGACACTCATTCAAAATTTGCAGCAAGATCCTAGTACATCTGATACATTTAGTTGGAAAAATGATTCCTTATGGTACAAAGATCACTTATATCTATGTATGAATTCCTAACTAAAACAAAATATTCTTTTGGAATTGCACACATCTCCTTTAGGAGGACGTTGAGGGATTTTAAAAACTTACCATAGGGTGAAGAAATATTTTTTTTGGGATGGCCTTAAATCTTATATTCAAAAGTTTGTGGCAGAATGTTTGGTTTTCCAGCAAAATAAAGTTGAGACAATTAAGACCCTGGGTCTTCTAAAACCTTTATCCATTCTAATTCAATGTTGGGAGGATATTTCGTTGGATTTTATCACAGGTTTACCTAAGTCCAAAGGAAAGAGTGTCATCATGGTGGTAGTTGATAGACTTACCAAGTATGCACACTTTTGTGCATTATCTCATTAATTTAAAGCAAGTACAGTTGCTACTACATTTATGGAAACAATTCAAAAGCTACATGGAAACCCAAGATTATTGTAAGTGACAGAGATCCCATTTTTACTAGAAATTTTTGGAAGGATTATTTTCTTGTTTGGGTACTCAACTAGCTCATAGCTCATCCTATCACCCTCAATCCAATGGTCAAACTGAGATAGTGAGTAAATGTTTGGAAGGATATCTTCATTGTTTTGTATCTGATAAACAAACACAATGGGTCAAGTGGTTACTTCTCGCTGAATGGTGGTATAACAATTCCTTCCATACTGCAGCAAAAATGACCCCATTTATGGCACTTTATGGATATCATCCATCGTTCATCACATCATCTTTAAGAGAAAATTCTAAGGTTCAAGCAATGGAAGATCACATCAAGCATCAACAATAAGTTCTCCAACTCTTAAAGGATAACCTAAATTTGGCACAAAATCGAATGAAACAACAACCAGATCAACATCGCAGTGAGAGAAGTTTTGATGTAGGAGACTGGGTATTTTTACGGCTACAACCATACCGTACAAATGTCCCTCAATAAAGCTAACAAAGATAATAAATTATCGCCAAAGTACTATGGTCCTTACAAGGTGTTGCAAAATATTGGCACTATGGCATACAAATTGGAGCTTCCTCCTTCGTCGCGAGTGCATCCAATTTTCCATGTTTCGTGCTTAAAGAAGGTTATAGATGAAAAACTTCCAGTTCAAACAATATTTCCAGAACTTGATGAGGAAGTAAAAATCATATTGGAACCTAAAGAAGTCATGGAAACAAGAACCCGATAGCTATGAAATCGATCAATTTCAGAGTATCTCATCAAGTGGAAGAACTTACCCACTGAATATTCTACATGGGAGGATGATAATTTTATACAGAAGCACCCAGAGGTACTCAAGCATTGAGGACAACACTTTTTTGAAGGAGAGGGGCATGTTAGGTCCCTATATTACAAGTGTACTCCCTTATTGTTGTTAGTGTAGCCCCCTTATTGTTATTGTTGTACCCCTGTAACCCCAATATTGTTATTATTGTGCCCTTACATTATTATTGTTAGGTCGGCTAGGATTATATTGTGACCCCATGGACTCCTATATATAGAATGAGGTTTTGTCATTTGTATCATTCAATAATTGTTCATTTATGTAATGTATTGGAGGTTTCCCCCTTGAAGTGGCTTATTTCTAAGGCATTGATCTGTCTTTCCTTCTATTTTTGGAGTTGGTTTCTTAACACCCTTTCTACTTCCCTTCACTTCTCTTTTATTAAAAATAGTCAAAAAAATTAGAAACCACATTTTTTCCCCTTTGGACTTACCATCGCTCCTCATCGCAAATCGCATCATTTTCCCGTTTCCTTTAAGACTTACCTGTTCCAAATGCCGATTGTGATATTGCGATCATACTCCGCTGACGATCCCACGGCCACGTCACCCATCGCAATCGCACTTCGGACCTTTTCCTTTTTTCTTTAAGACTTATTGCTTTCAAACACTGATTGCGATATTGTGATTGTGCTCTATCGCCAGTCCCACCACCACGTCACCCATCGCAACTGCACTTCGCTCCTTTTCTTTGTTTCTTTAATACTTACCACTCCAAACGCCGATTCCGAACTCCGCCGCATCGCAAATCGCCTTTCACAGTTTTTTTTTTGTTCCTGTTAGCCTTTACCACTCCAACCTTATGAAATTGTGATTGCGATATTGCATATCGCACTATTATTCTCCAATCATAACTCTGCCATCACATATTTCAATCATTCAGCTCCAAAAGCATATTTGCGCCACATCATAAGGTATTATAAGGATTAAACCCCCGCTTTCCACTCCTAAGCCCTGTTTCATGTGTTAAGCCCTCCATTAGCCTCTTCAATCATTTTCTTTCCTCCAAGCTGCAAAATCAACACTTTTTCAATTAGGATTAAGTCATGGATATTTTAGTTGCATCGGTAGAAGCATGGTAGATATACCATAGGAGAAATAGAGTGCATTTAGTCGTTTGCCAAGTTAAGTGTGGTTTAGAATTAGTTTCCTTTCCGCCATTCATTTTCAGCAAGTTAAATTAGTTTCCTTTCTGTCATTTCTTTTCTGCAAATTAAATTAGTTTCATTCTTGTCATTTCTTTTCAGCAATTTAGTTTAGTTTCCTTTCTATCATTTCCTTCCAGCAATTTACTTTCCAGTTCTTATCATAGTTTAAAAAATAGCACCCTTTTGTAAAGCATAAGAGGATGACATGAATATATTTCATCTTTTGTGTTTATAGCATTGTCACCTCCAATTTTTGATGAACCCTGGGTTGATAAAGTAATGTAGAGAAGCCCCTGGGAGTTGCAGCACTCTTGGTGCAATAACAGGACTCGCCACTTTTTGTGATATGAAACCAACTCCAAAAGTGGAAGAAAAGAGAGATAAACGCCTTAGAAATCAGCCACTTCGAGGGGGCAACCTCCAATACATTACATAAATGAAAAATTCTTCGATGATACAAATGAAAAAATATACTTTCTACATATAGGAGTCCATGGGGCCGCAATATAATCCTATCCGACCTAACAATAATAATGTAAGGGCATAATAATAACAATATGGGGGTTATAGGGGTACAATAATAATAATAAGGGGGCTACACTAACAACAATAAGGGGATACACTAGTATTATAGGGACCTAACATTTTAGCATCGTTGCCGGGGAAGTGTCTAGTAGATGCTTTGATTTTGTTTTTAGCATTCTTTTCTGTTTTCCTTTATTTTCATTTTGTTTCAGAAATATTGAAAAAGATACAAAAATATCTGATTTTAATACCTCGTAGGACCAGGAATACTCAAAGACAAATCTTACGTAAAACCCCCACATCACCTCCCATCCACCCTTCACTCTTCTTCAATGGCAGTGAGATTGAACCCCCTATAGGAGAGCCTTCTAAATATTTTAAGGATCCTATTGGGGAAGAAGAATAAGACCTTGTTTCAACTGAGGGACCTGCTTCACCTATCTTAACCATGGCTAGGATCTAGAGAGCCTTTCCCATAAGAGATACAGATGGAGAAACTAAGATGAAAAACATTATCCCTTCAACTCTTCCACACTTCCATGGGCTTACCTCTGAGGACCCTGACACATTCATTTTTGAATTTTGTGTTGTATGTAGCACTTATGACTACACCTCTGATGATCAGAAGCTGAAGTTATTCCCATCCACCCTTAAGGATGCAGCCTTGCACTAGTTCATGGTTCTGTGTGGAGACAACATCACTACCTGGGCACATATGGAAGAGACCTTCAACAACAAGTACAGAGACTACTGTAGGTCCAAGGAAACTAAGGATGATATATTCAGGATGACTCTAGTGCCTGATGAATCCCTAAAGTACTATGAATAGAGGTTTCAATTAAACTATAAGAGAGCCAATTGTACTCTTGATCCTGCATCACTTAAACTTGTACTTCTTTGAGGGATCAGTGAAGAGATGATAGAAACCTTGAATATGCTATCAGGAGGAGATATCTACCAAAAACCCTATGAAGCAAACAAAACTTTCTTCCGGAACCATTCTAGGGCATTTAAAAAGACAGGCATAGCTGGCCAAACCACATCCAATACCCCTTCCTCTTCCACCTTCATAAAACATGAGATTGGAAACATGCTAAAGGAATTCAAGAGTGACATGTTGCACACCTTTGCTTTGAAAACAGGCACAATGCAGGTCAAAAGGAAGCAAGAGGAAGAAGAGAGAGCCCTGACCATACTTTGTCCTAGATGTACCTGGAAGCACCCAGGAAATGAATGTCCACTGAATGTCATAGAGGGTTGCTTAGTTTGCGAGGAGAATCAAGCCACAAAAAAGTGTCCCTCCTTACCTGGACTTAAATTTGTATGTCAAGGAGTGGAAGCAATGCCAGATAAAATCTATTTCATCAACCAGACAAGGCCTCAAGGCCCTCGGTCATATAAACAAGGTATGCAAGGTGCACCTTACTCTTATTATCACAACAGTCAAAGTGCACCCATGCAACCTTGCTACAACCCCACTCCTCCATCCTGGTCTACACCTCCTACTTGGCCTTGCAACCCTTCATATCATCCTCAGCCAGTAAACTAACCATTTCAGCAGTATGTTCCATAATAACCTCAGTGGAACAATCCATCCCAAGGGTGGAGGCCTTAGCAAAATCAACCACCTGCTCTAATGCCTCCACCCCAACCTCAACCTCAGCTTACTCATGCTGCTCCACCTAGGCTACCTATACCTGCACAACCCAATCAGAACCTGAACAACAAATAGGAACATCAGGCTCCTGGTAGAGAAACATCCTATCAAGATTATGTCATGAAGATACAAGAGGTAAACCTCCTGTTGTGGAGGTAAATCCCCTTTGCAGACAGAGGCGATCCCTACTAGCCCAGACCGGGTCTAGCAACAATCGTTCACGCTATAGTGCAGGTTCCTAATTGAAAATAAACAACTAGCAATAAAGGCTTACCTGGAATCCAACGCTTTCGCCTGTAGGGGTAGCGCTCCCGTTCCTTAGCTCTGGCAGATCACAATCCTCACGATCTCTATGATTAGACACCTGCACAGCAAGAAACAAAACAAACGCAAGCGTAAAATCCAGTGCATACAAATATATGTCAGTCAGAGAAGACATAACTCATGATCATCATCAAGAACAAGAGTGGAACCATAACCAATAGTCGCTTATCATTAATTAATCAAAAGAAGAATACAACCATAGCTCTGACGCTGAATTCTCCTTCGGAGGGTCGTCTGCAGAATGTGTCTCGATAAATCCTGTCAGGGATGGGACAAGCCTCTCTCTCCGGATGTGTCGACAATTATCTCCTTGCTTGGATTTGGCCTTAAGGGAATGGATCAAAGCTCTTGCAACATTAGGCTCTTCGGAACTTGGAGACTAGCTTGCAAATGAGATGAGCAAGCTTTTATAGAGGGAGGAAGGGGAGTTGGGATCCCTATAATTATGGGATTGTCCCTATCCTCAAGGAAGCTTCCATGAGAGGTGGCAAACCACTTCCTCTACATGGAGATTCGGAGCCAAACCTCCCAACTCAAATTAGATACCAGTTCATGGATCAGTTAGGACGAAACTTCCGCCATTTATTTTTTAAAAACACTCCTTAAAATGGTTGGCGCGAGTGCGACTCTGGGACAGAGCGCCAATTGGCACGCCCTCTTTGAAGGATTTCCCCCATTGGCACGGGTAATGAACTCGCTACCCGCACCAATGCAAAAAGGGGTGTTTTTAGGGTTTTTTACAAGGAGTTGTCTTCAGGGCAATGAGAGTACATGTTTAGGGGAATTACATGAAAGTGTTTTCAAGTTATGTCACTGCTCACAGGTCATGAAATGAGCCCTCCAATTGTGCGAGATGGAGAATTGCAGGGACGGTGACAAATTTCTGTGTAACAAATGCCCCCTAAAGCATGAGGCCCGAGAGAGAGAGAGGGGTGAAATGCTTTACGAGAACGTGTCCAACTGAAAACACCGCCGTCGGAAAACCTGCATAGAGAAGTACAACTAATATCTCAAATACATGATATATTTGGTATGGGCACAGCCATCCATAATAGAGTTACAATAATTCAGATCCAAGGCATGGACGCAACCATCCAGTGAGGATCGATAAATAGACTCAAGTATGGTCGCAGCCATCCAAGTAGTGAGTCATGTAACTAATCATAATAATCCACAAAATCGCAGCCTGGATTATAACAGAAAGGAATCCAGGGTCTTGCGCTCCATCTCAACCCGAACAAAGTACAAGTTCAAGCATGCGAATATGTGAGCTGAAGTCGAACATGCAAGAACATCGTCTGATTACCAGCCAATGATGAAAGCTGTTAACAGACGCGAGAGGTACCACCATTAATGCCAATGGTCCTCAAGGTACTACAGGTACAATCTACGGCATGTGAACAATGAGTTGACGTCGAACACCCGCGGAATCACTCGATTGGAGGCCAATGATGAAAACCTCACGTCGAATGCGAAGAACCTGCCATTGAGGCATGCAGGCTCCAAGGTACCAGAAGGGAGTCTCTAGATCAGCTTCCTGGATAATGAGCTGAAGTCGACAGGAAGTGACCTCGATCGAAGGTGGGCCATAGTTTTTCCCACATCATCGACGCGAGACAGAGGAACATAATGTTTTTGTGAATCACGATCAGATGAGAATCAGAGGAAGGTTGATACTTGCAGAGGTCAACTTCTCTTGAACACATGGCGGCACGACAGTGAGTTTGGCAGTATTTGACATCAACGGATCAGAGGTCATGGCGACGAGGCAAAGAGCAGATGAGAGGTAAAAAAGGATTACCCAAACCCACGGAGGCAAGTGAGAAAATGAGATGAGATGTCCCCAACCCGACACGAATGCAGACAAGTGCCATGTTCAAGAGTGACATACTGTTGACACGACAATGATTCTGGTTCCATTTTCCCCACCATTTCTGGCGAGTACCCCAATTATTTTTGATAACAAGCTTGAAGGGGATATCATATGCTTGTAATATAAGTTCTTCCTTCGGATGAATCCATCCTAGTACATTTAACGAGCCCTAGGAAGGAGCGACTCGAATAACGTCATTGCGACTAAATCGGATGTCATCAGGGTTTAACGAGTCTGAAAAAGGAAGAACTCAACATCTTTTCATATTTAGAGAGTTTGAAAAGATAGCAGAAAAGAAAACTCCAAAGGTCCCTTTTCGTAAATAGTTCCTCAGATCCGAAAAGGTAGAAAACTTTGTCTGAGAAAACCTCCGAGTCGCGATAGGCTAGGGTATTCCTTTTTCGTAAATAATCTATCCCAGCCCGAAAAAGGGGTAAATGTATACTGGGTAGATGTCGTTTTGTTTCCACTTTAACAAGATTGAAATGAGAAGGAACTCGACAATATTTTCATGTTTAGAGAGTCATAAAAGAGCTGAAAGATGACTCCAAAATGACTTTTTCGTGTATTTACCGAGTCCGAAAAAGTATAAAATACAAGTCGTGTCACCGTTTAAGCCGCATAAAGACCTGTTTCTGCACACAAAGGCAAGTGTAAAACCCATTTTCGACGAAATATATGAAAATATTAATAAAAATGACTTTTAAAACCTATTTAGATTTCAAAAAGTTATTAATAAGTCTCAAATGGTAAAAACAAAATTACTTTTACTATTTACCTCATTGGAGAGCAACAATGGTCCATTTGTGTGCAAACTTTTGACGGCAAATACGATTGATCCGAGCTACCATTCAGATCCTCGTTTTTCCCAGGTAAGAGGCGCTTCCCTGAACTCCATTTTGATCCATTTTATAGATATTTCCATTGCGGATTGGGCTTCTGTCGAATATTTTTAAAATTTTAGGGCTCTGCCCATTGGCGCAGGTATCGGGCATGGACCCGCGCTAATGGCCTTTTGCATATAAAGGGGTCGTGCCAATGGCGCAACACGGTTTTTTCATTTTAAATTTCCAAACAGAGAACAATTCAATGGATTTTTCCATGTAACAGAGGTCTAATCAAGGGTTTTTGATCATGTTGATGCAGGCAACCAATCACAATGGTTATCGAATGGAAGGAAAGGGAGCATGGGGAAGAGGATGAACTGGCCATGGAGAATGAGGACTGTATGAATGCACATAAGAACTGTGGACTCAATAAGTTCTTCCTGACACCCTACTTACGAGCTCAACCTGAGCTCCTACAGTACTTGGTGAGTATTTGGGACGAAAATTAAGGAGTGTTCAAACTTTGGGACCAAGTGCTGGAACTGGAGGTTTCTGATGTATAATTCATAACCGGACTATCACGCAGAGGTCCAGTGCCCATCTTGACAGGTAGCAGACCATCTGGTGAAAGGATGGAGAAATTAATGGCAAGGGTGTGCCCAAGGGCACAGACCGGATCAGGAAGTGGGAAGGTGGATATCCACACTATTGAAGATCTAGCACTGAGAGTAGTGCTACACACCATCACACGAGCTGTAGGATCGCAAGCTCCACACGAGGCCACCAAGGGCCAACTCCTATTAGCCTCTGAGTGTATGAATCCTACACTATTTGATTGGGCTACAACGGTGACAACCAATATCAAGAGGCAGCTTACAAAGTGCAAGCAAGCCAAGCTGAAACAGTTTGGCTACGGTTCCATTTTGGTATCGTTCATCCTGGAATGATTACTAATATTTCAGGGCCAAGGGGCCTTTGTTGCTGAGCCGATACCAAGAGAGCCAAGGATGGCTTGCTGGGCAGCACTTATGCCCAGATGAGGAGGAGGCCAACAGATGTCCTGGAGGCTAGAGTTTTTTGGATGGTTACGGCGGCAGCTGATTATGGTCGAGGATTGGCCTTATGCTGGGACCAATTTCACCGGAGACCCAGACCTTCCGCTCCCGGAGGGGGATGACTGGGACGAAGAGTTGGGTATGACCTCTCTTTTTTATTTTTATGTTTTATGATTTTTTTGGTAATACATGTTCGTTCTAATAACAGTTGTTATGTGTATGTAGATGTCGGCCCAGAGAGACCCACGGGCATGTCGCCCATTGCGCGGAGAACCCATGCTGATCATGACCCTCAGGCTGAGAGTGGCGAGGGAGGTGAACTGATTCAGAACCTGGAGGGCATTGCCCGGGGGATCCTGGACTATGCACGGCTAGCAGATGTTCCGCTAGCATACCAGCGACACACTGTGGGGGTGCCTAGTCGCCTCCACCGACTACTGAGACGCTTAGTGCGCATGGTATCATGTTACCACGAGCACCATGCAGATTAGACACCTAGGGCTTCTTTTATGCATATTTTTTGAGAGACATGTCGTCTCCGGATGTATTAAGACGAACATGTATATTTTTTATTTTATGTGATGCACACTATGTAAACATTTCGACACATATATATATACATACCTATTTCTGGATGGATCTTCTCACATGTGATGATGTTTTATAAATTGCGCAAATGTCTATCTAAAACCAAATTAGCTACTACATCTGTTAATGTATTCATATGTTTGGGTATGTGTTGATATGTAATATAGTCCAAATTTCTTTCCAGCAGACGAATACGCAAATACAGACGTAAAATGGATGGATTTCTTACTGAATAATGCCCGTTAAGTTGTAATACTACAAGTTGTGAGTCTAGATACACAAGTAATTCACGAATGCCGAGGTCCACAGCCTCGGTTAATAATTCCAATATAGCACTATATTCCGCGATATTATTTGTAGCAGGACCCAGACACACACCTTGCAGGTTAACCAACTCACCAGCAGGATCATAGATTACCCAGGCTGCCGAAGACAAATTCCTGGTATTGCGGGAGGCACCATCCGCGAAACCCACAAACGGAGTAATGGACATCTGCACAATCAGGAAGACCCGATCAGCAGAAAGACGCTTACATCGCACACCACACCACACATGCACACAAATGAATATACACACCTATGTACACACACCACACTAAAAATAACTTCAAGCGTAGTATTTCTTAAGGTACAACCCATTTCTAGGCTGCGCCAACGGAACTCCTTCATAATCAATGAGCTCATAAGCCCCATTCTTCAATACTCATTTTACTATATAGGGCCCATGCCACATGGGTTGGAGCTTTCCTGCCCCGAGTTTGTCGTGCGCTTGGTCGTATAGGAGGACAAGGTCCCCTTCGACAAAGGAACGTGGAGAGACTGATTGATCAAAGTGTGCTTTGACCCGCTTTTTCTGTGCTTCAAGGACTAAAGCAGCCAAGCGGCGGGTTTCATCCAACCGTTCCAAATACAAGAGACGCTCTTCTTCAGGAGAAGTATCGGGCAAAAGTTCCACAGCTAGCTTTAAGGAAGGAATTTCGCACTCAACCGGAAGAGTTGCTTCCAGACCATACACCAATTGGAATGGCGTGAATCCGGTTGCACTCTTTGCTGACGTCTGGTATGCCCATAGAGCCGAGAACAATTGGAGGTGCCAATTGGACTTATGAATTCCAACTGTTCGTTGAAGCATTGTGACCAAAACCTTGTTCACTGCCTCAACCTAGCCATTTGCCTGGGGGTAATATGGCGTTGAGCTATCGTGTCGTAAGCCCAATCTTGATGTCAGCTCGGCCATCATGTAATCTCGAAAGTGAGTACCATGATTAGTAACAATGGCTTGAGGGACCCCGAAACGTGCAATAATGTGGTTGAAAATAAACTGGGCAGCTGTCTTACCGTCGGCGGCTAGTGTAGGCATCGCTTTGGCCCACTTAGTAAAGTAGTCGACAGCGACGATTATATATGCATGCCCCCCGACCGAATGAGGGTTACACGTCATGAAATCTACGCCCCATTTCGCAAAAGGGCCAACAGTAATGACAAGATGCAGAGGAAGAGGTGGCGCGCGCATCTTGCGCTGAAAAACCTGACACGCATGACATTTGTGGACTGCAATAATACAGTCTTTAAATATTGACGGCCAGAAATAACCTGCACGAAGAATCTTCTGGGCAGTGGCATATCCGGACATGTGACCACCACAAGCGCCACTGTGACAGTCATTCAAGACTCTTTCAGCCTCCTCCAGGGTTAAGCATCGGCGGAGCACCGAATCTACTCCAACCCGGTATAATGTATCTCCTACAATGCGGTAGGGTTGAGACTGATGCCGAATCCGACGTCGGGCATCTTTGGTCAACTCAGAGCGAAAGGATGACGTCTGAAGATACACTATAATATCGCCATACCATGGGTCACGGGTGCTGATAAGGAAGATGGTTTCGTCTGGTATATGTTCTTCAGAATGAGATGGGGGGGAGTTTGTCGGGAGGGAGCAAATAAGATCCGCGAAAACTAGTGATTTGGTCGACTTAGCAGTAGTGAACTCTAGGTCGAACTCCTGAAGGATAACAATCCATTTGGAGTATTTTCCCCCCAGTAATTGTCGAGAAAGAATATATGTCATGGGGTTGCAATCCGAAACCACGGTTACGGTACGCAGCAGGATGTAGTGGCGGAAACGTTGCACAGCCTGTACAGCTGCTAAAGCTAGCTTCTCGACGTGAGCGTACCGCGTTTCTATGTCAAGAAGATTTCGCGATAGATAGTAAAAAACGTGTTCATTGCCATCGTCATCATCCTGTACCAGAACCATAGTTATGGTGCTAAACGCGGCAGCCAAGTATAAAGTGAAATCACGGTGATAGTTTGGAGGCCGAAGCAACGGAGCATTAACAAGTAATGTCTTCAGTTTCTCGAAGGATTATTGAGAAATGTCATCCCAATGAAAGGGAACGTTCTGCTTTAAAAGACGTGTGAATCCTTTGGCCACTTCTTCGTAGTTCAGTATAAAGCGTCGTAGGAATTTAGCTTTTCCCTGTAGACTCTGCAATTGATATAACGAAGAGGGTGATGGGAGATTGACAATGGCCTCGACCTTGAGGGGATCGAGGCGAATTCCGTCCTTGGAGAATATGAACCCCAAAAGACGGCCAGAATCCACGCAAAAGACGCACTTATGAGGATTGAGTCGGATATTATAGCGTCGACAGTGAAGGAAAATCTGGCGGAGGTGTTCTGGGTGGTCCTCTCATCGAGCCGAATGAGCTGGAAAATTTTCCGGATAAGGCTGAACGATATGGCGTATGTAGTGGAACGCATAAGACATAGCACGCTGGAAAGTAGCTCCAGCGTTCTTCAAGCCAAACGGGAGATTTTTATAAGCGAAAGTAACCCACGGACAGATGAATGCAGTCTTGTGTTGATCAGCGGGTAGAATATGTATCTGATTATACCCGGAAAAGCCGTCCATCAAGGAATAAATCTCACTCCCAGCACATTCGTCAATGATTTGATCTATGAAAGGGGTGGGGTAATTGTCCTTTGGACAGGCGCGATCAATATCTCGGTAATCAACACAAACTCTGATAGTGCCCTGTTTCTTATCTACAGGGACAATGTTGGAGACCCATTCTGTGAGTGGAATCGGGTAAATGAAGCCCGCGTTCAGAAGTTTTTCAACTTCTGCTTTAATGGCAGCGGCTTTGCAAGGATGCACCGGGCGCAGGCGTTGGCGCACAGGTTTCGCACCAGGATAGGTAGGAATCTCGTGCACTACTATGCTGGGATAAATCCCGGGCATTTTTTCATAAGACCAGGTGAACACATCTCTGAATTCTCGAAAAAGGTCAGTATAAACTCGTATCTCATCAAGAGAACAAGTCACTCCCACGTGTATGTTCTCAACTATCCCCAGTTTAACGGAGATGTCGATTGGAATGGTTTGAGTGATGTTGCTCAGGTTTCCCTCTGAAAGCACCTCATGTGTCAATATGGGCGTCTGGAGAGGTGGAGTGGGAACCTGAGATGTGAAACGCTATAGACAATCTGACATTGCCCCCAAGCTAGGCATGAATGAGGAATGGTGATGTCCATCGCTCCAAGGCAGCTCCTCAAGAGACATTGTTTCGACAATGGCTTCATCAGAAGGGAAAATCTCTTTAAGAGGATCAGACGAGTCGGCCTCACCGAGCCAGGGGGATTGAGAATAGATGTCTAAATCCATGCTCAAAGGAGCATGCTGAGGAGGGGAGGATCAGATGTGGCGACGATTTCACAGTAGTTGATCTCTACCGGAGTTAAGGGCATCAATTCTCCAAACTCGGCCACCTGCTCAGGCGTAGGGATGAGCCATGGGTCGTCAGACCTAGAGATCATATTAACTTGAGCGGTGTGCGGTTGTGGTGTGGGAAAAATACCCATGAGGACGGGGTCCTTGAAGAGACCAGGTCCTACACTGTCAGGGGGATTTGGGATCTGATCCACGTACGTAACGTTGTTCTCGGAGGTGGAGGTGAAGAAAGACAACTGATCCACAGTAACGATTTCTCCCTCGTGAGGGAACTTAATAAGTCGAAAGAGGGTGGACGGCACGCATAACATGGCGTGAGTCCAACTGCGGCCGAGAAGTATATTATAGTTAAGCTTGGCGTCAACTACTTCTACTTCTACGTTGACTGTCTTCCCCTGTAAGGTAATCGCTAAACTCTTGAGAAAACCCAGGGGTTTCGATTCCCGACCATCAAATGCCTCTAGGGCATTAGGAGATGATGAAAGGGCCGGAGAGCCGATGGCCTTCCAGCAAGCAGACGACATGACACAGGTAGAAGCACCTTCATCCACAACGGCCCTATGGATGTTAAGACCGTTGATCCCGACTTGAATAACAAGAGCGATCTGATGTGGAAGTCGAGGGGTAAAGTTCTCTAAGTCGAAGGTGAGAAGATTAGAATTAGTGGGATCGATCCCACCGATTGCAGACAAAAAAGCTTTCCGTTGTGATGGGCAACTTTGAAGAACTTCCAATGCAGACATGGCAGAAGGCGCCTGTGCCAGATCCTCAATGATACTGTAGTGCTGAGCGACGCGGGCATTCGGAATGTAGGAAGATCTTCTTAGAACACCTTTAGAAGGTGGCCTCACAACAGGTTCAACAGTAGGCTTCTCAATTTCCAACGAACCGGAGACAGGTGGGGGAGGTGGACCGTCCACAACTGCCTTCCCAGGTGCCTGACGTGATTCGTTGTAGTCCTTTGAACGTGTAGCAATAGAGATAGGTGCAGCACCATTCATCATAAAGACCTGAGACCCAAATGGTGCAGATGGTGAAGGTTGTTCAACCATCTGGGTCTGTTGAGACGAGAACGGTTCTTTAAGAACTGTCGGAGTCCCTCCGGAGCCTTTTAGAAGTTGACTAACTTCATATCGTCGTGGACAATATTTTGTATAATGATCTCCTTCACAAATGAGGCAGGGGTACTTCGGTTTGCGTTGGGAACCGTCCTTGGTACGAGGTTTGGACTCTGGCTTTGGGGCGTCGGATTTGGATTTACCTTTGCCCTTCTTTTTCCCTTTGGAGGCTTTCTCCGTAGGATTGGCCGGAATGGCATTAACCTCCGCATTTTTGCCAGAATCGGGAGGAGCGAGAGGAGCAGAATTATTGGATGAGTTGGACTTCTGCTTCCCATTCGAAGATTTCTTCGAATTCTGAGACACGGAAACAATAACAGCATCCACCGCCGAGGTAGGTGGAGCTTTAGAGGTTCCAGATCATGGAGCATCAGGAAAAATATCATAAAGCATGCCGGACTGAGAGTATACCAGATCCAGATATTGGGCACGCGCTATGGCTTGTTCTTCAGTCACACACGCTCCCATAGAAATATCTTGGGGGATTTTGTTAACGAAGGAGGTGGTGAACCAATGAGTTAGTATCTGATCAGGTATATGAAACTTGATCAGTCTACGACGATGTCACCACTCATGAATGTGATCAGAAATGTGGGTGGCTTTGTCCTGCTTCAAAGAAGTCAGGAGGTGCATCCCGGCTTCGTAGCGAACCGGTAACTGAAAGTGAGTCAGAAAAGCCATGGCTAACGTATTGAAATCTTGAAATATTCCACGGGATGATTCAATATACCACTTAGCAGCAGCGCCAGTCAAAGTGCGCTGGAAGAGGCGTAGACGGATTGAATCATCCACCCAAGAGTTGGACGAACACCAAAGATGGTAAGTCATCACGTGAGCTTGGGGGTCCTCCCCAACTTTACCCTCAAACTTGGGGCAATGACCGAGCACCTTGGTAGGAACCGGAGGCCAATAAGGATTGTGTAGAATTGGATCATTCGTTAATTTCGAAACATCCGGTAATTCCAAGGTAGCCAAAAACAGTAATGGCGGATTGGACGGCATACCTGGCCCTGGATAAGGACCAGTACCTGTACTCCACGCTGGTTGAGAATAACCTTGCCCCCAGGGGTTCTGTCTCGTAGGATTCTGACTGTAGGGGGTATAGGTTGTATATCCATCCTGATTTGGTTGCTAGTAACCAGCGTACGGGGCTTGATAACCAGAGTATGGACCCTGATTGTGATTCGGCCTTGTGTAAGCAGCATTTGGATTTGGCTTATGAGTATAGGTGTAGCCGGGTTTCTGAGAGTAATAGTTAGAACCTTGGGGAAGGCTATAATTCGTTCGATACTGACCATGAGAATAGTAACCGCCTTGAGGTCGAGTGGGCTGCTGATAGGTGGGACCCTGTTGAGCCTGATAATTCGGGTGCAGCGGTTGATTTGGCTGCGGGATTGAATAAGTCGGTTGTTGGGCAGGGTTGACAGGATGTGCAGGCTGGCCTGGCTGAACAGGCTGACCTGGCTGAGTGGGCTGCCCTGGTTGGACAGGTTGACCCGGGTAAATAGGTTGTGCCAGTTGTGCAAGTTGTCCTCGCTGTTGAGCAGCACCAGGTTGTGCCGGATGGGCCGGTTGGCCTGGTGGAGGGACACTAGGTTGTGTCGGATTGGTCGGTTGGCCTGGTGGCAGGATACCAGGTTGTGCTGGATGGGTCGGTTGGCCTGGTAGCGGAATGGAGCCAGGTGGTTGCTGATAACCGGTTTGACCTGCAATAGGACCATAAGATGGTCCTGGCTGATGTGCAACATTGGGACCAAGAGGATACTGCGGTTGCAAAGGTTGATAGGGTTGGACTTGCCCCCCAGGACCATATACCGGCCTCGGTTGGTACCCCGGTTGACCTATGAGTCCTTGAGGTTGCCCAGTTGGGACTCCAGGGAGAGGCTGCACGAGTTGACCGGAAGGGTTATAATATTGTCCTTGCGGACCGTATAATGGCCCTTGCTGGCCCGGAGGGTAGCCCTGTATGGGCTATCCCTGCAGGTCATAAGGATAGCCAGGCTGGCCCGAAGGTTGGCCTTGAAAAGGTCGTCCTTGCGGGTTGTAGGGTTGTCCAGCCTGGTTGTACGGTAAACCCTGAGCATGAAGTTGAGCCTCAGGAGCAGGTAAACGTAAAGGGTTCCCATGCTCATCGTACTGATATGGAAAGACGTACATGGGTGTACCATCCTGTGCATAATGCGAAAAGTACGAGCAGTTGGGATCTTGAGAGGACTGTCCGACCTCGAGGTTCGACTGTTGCAGAGACAATCGATACTCCTCCGGAGAGATGTTCTCCGGCATAGCAGATGCTATGTAGATATCTTCGGGAAAGGATGTGGTCCTTACAGACTGGGTAGTAATGGCGGGTGCAGATGCGGCCACACAAACAGTGGGCGTGAAGGGTACAGAAGTAACCTGAGGGGATGACGTAACAGGCTTCTGTGGAGACATCCCCAAAGAAGGAACAACCAGCCTCATAGAAGGAGCTTATACCCCCATAGAGGCAGCGGCGACAATAATCTGACCTAAGGATCTATACCCGGCGGTTAATGAGGGACCAGGTGATGACATAACAGATGGTTCAGGGTTGTCTCCTGGAAATAACCTTCGAGGAAACAACTGGTAATCTTCACCGGATGTGGGGATTTCCTCGCTAGATTCACTCATGCTTGAGCCTGCCGCTAGATCTCGTAATAGACGGCGAGGACTAGGAGGAATAACAGCAGTTATAAAAGGTGAACCCGATGTAAAAGGAGGGAAATCTTCCCCTACTCCCAATCCAAACCAAGGGTCAGAAAAGGGCCAATTGAACTCAACTGGTCCTCCAAAGGGTTGCTCAGACAGAACCGGTCCCCCGTCGGGAAACTCGGAAATGATGGGCTGCTGGGGTTCAGCAGAGGACTGAGAAGCCTCTGATGAATCATCCGTATATGGACTACCAGTAGACGAAACAGAAGGTTCCGCCACTGTGACAACAATGACAAAAGATCAAGCACAACACACACGGGCTGAAAAAGAGTCAAGACACACAATCAAACGGCCAACAAGCAAAATCTAACAGGGCGTGTGATCGCGGGTGATTTATTTTACCACATTGAAACTTAGAAACTTCACCGTTTCATGTTTTAAGAGTCGAGAAACGGAAGAAAGGTGACTCTATCTCTTTCAGTTTTGAAACAAGCATGAAAGGACAAGCGCTTGGTGATCCTTTCAAATTTAAAGAGTCAGAAAATATCAAATGAATACTCAGGAATACTAGGCAAAGGGTGTACCAAATAACCGTGAACTGCAATATACACATTGGTTTCAAAAATGAAAGAGAAATCAACCAAGGACTTAAAGTACGTGCAGGCAATCTCCCCGAATGTTGTGTCCGGTGTATCACGGATATAGGGCAGAAGACTCGGCTTCCTATGGATAAAGAATAGAAACCTAGTGGGGTCTCCCTTTATATACTCGACGGTACGGGGAGCACAAGTCCGTACTAGTGCTATCTAAATCCAAGAAGCGAACAACAGCTACTAGGTTTCAAGACACCGGAACACGTCTCTAGCCTAGACCTCTAAATGTGTTTCGTTAGATTTCAATGCTGCCTTAGTGTAGATTGAGTAAATTTTAATGTTTATCTTCAATTACGTTTCATTTTTCAGGCCCTAGCGAGTGTGATGTCACAAAATCTCCTAAATGCACACTATATGCCACAGTATATCATTTCATTCGATGAAAGCTAATTATGAGAGAGTTGAGAGCTTTTCACACAAACAAAATGATCAGAAAACAGCCAACAACGCCTCTAATGCAGCTAATGTAAACCAAAAACTTTTCTCTCAAAGTCACTAATCACTAATAACACCGAAAAGATTTTAATTTTCACTAACTAATCAAAATCAAAGAGATTTTTTTTTTTAATATTTTCAATGTTTAATAGCAATAAGCACTAAACAAAATGAAAACTAATGAAGAGCAATTTGAGATGCGATAGTAAGAGAGAAAAAATGAGAAAATCACTCAATGACAAACATGCAATCAGACCTCAAATTGACAAAACAATCCCTCAAAACCAAAAGAATCCCAAAGACTCAAATGGACCATGTAATCTAGGCCCAAACGAGGCAAAGCGAAATTCGAATGAAGAAGAGAGAAAACACTCAAATAACGCAATAAAGTGATAAACAATCGCTAAACGAATGTAAAGAAGCAATCACAAGGTCGACTGAACCGATAGAAACCCAAAACTCCCAAGGGAGGCTCGACACACAAGAGGACCTAGATGCCCTAGGGCTAGAAAGTGAAATCGAATGGAAATGGGCGAACAACCAAAGGACGAAGGTCACAGCCAGTCAAACAAGGCTCCAGAACATTCAAACAAGCGAAAAAACAAGGCCAAAATCACAGATCAGTCTCAGAAGGCTCAAAACACAGAAAACCCTAATACCTCACAGGATTGGCGCGACTGTGAGGTTGAAATTAGCGCCAGAATGGAATTGGCGCGGGTGATACACAAGCAACCTGTGCCAATGGGTGCAACTGTCATGCTGAAAAGCGCGCCAGTCGAGTTAACTATGGGAAAAATAAAAAAGAGCAGTCCAGACACAAACCAGTGATGACAAGGCCAAACAAAAGCCAAACAAACAGAAAAAAAAAACCCAAAGAGCTGACCAAGAAAGAAAGGTCAAGAATCAACCGAAAACACAAGACAACACTCCAAGTGTTCAGTTCATAAACTAAACCGGAGATTGACTGAAGCAGCGTTGATCTACTTCGCTAATGCAGAGCAAAAGCATTTTGAAGGCTATCTGGCTAACTTCAGGCTCCGTCTGTAGCTTACAAAGCAGAACAACAACAAGCCAACGATCCCTAGCGGAGTCGCCAATTTGTTGTGGAGGTAAATCCCCTCTGCAGATAGAGGCGATCCCTACTAGCCCAGACCGGGTCTAGCAACAATTTTTCACGCTATAGTGCAGGTTCCTAATTGCAAATAAACCAACTAGCGATGAAGGCTTACCTGGAATCCAACGCTGTCACCTGTAGGGGTAGCATTGCCGTTCCTTAGCTCTGGCAGATCACAATCCTCACGATCTCCGTGATCGGACACCTGCACACGCAAGAAACAAAACAAATGCAAGTGTAAAATCCAGTGCATACAACTATATGTCAGTCAGAGAAGACATAACTCATGATCATCATCAAGAACAAGAGTGGAACCATAACCAATAGTCACTTATCATTAATTAATCAAAAGAAGAATACAACCATAGCTCTGACGCTAAATTCTCCTTCGGAGGGTCGTCAGCAGAACGTGTCTCAATAAAGCCTGTCAGGGATGGGACAAGCCTCTCTCTCCGGATGTGTCAACAATGATCTCCTTGCTTGGATTTTGCCTTAAGGGAATGGATCAAAGCTCTTGCAGCATTAGGCTCTTGGGAACTTGGAGACTAGCTTGCAAATGAGATGAGCAAGCTTTTATAGATGGAGGAAGGGGATTTGGGATCCCTATAATTATGGGATTGGCCCTATCCTCAAGGAAGCTTCCATGAGAGGTGGCAAACCACTTCCTCTACATGGAGATTTGGAGCCAAACCTCCCAACTCAAATTAGATACCAGTTCCTGGATCAGTTAGGACAAAACTTCCGCCATTTATTTTTTTTAAACACTCCTTAAAATGGTTGGCGCGAGTGCGACTCTGGGACAGAGCGCCAATTGGCGCGCCCTCTTTCAAGGATTTCCCCCATTGGCGCAGGTAATGAACTGGCTACCCACGCCAATGCAAAAATGGGTGTTTTTAGGGTTTTTCGCAAGGATTTGTCTTCAGGGAAATGAGAGTACATGTTTAGGGGAATTCCATGAAAGTGTTTTCAAGTTATGTCACTGCTCACAGGTCACGGAATGAGCCCTCCAATTGTGCGAGATGGGGAATTGCAGGGACGGTGAAAAATTGTTGTGTAACACTCCGGTCGGGAAGAGTACTCCTAGACAACCATCCTCCATCTCCACCTGTAGAGGTTGAGGACGAAAATGAAGAAGGTAACACTCAGATCCAACAACCTCCTTTTCCTGAATGCTTAATCCACCCTAGTTAGCACACCCCTGAGGAGACTGAACTCCTGAGAGAATTGGAAAATTTTTGGATAAAGATACCACTTATCCAGGCCATTAAGGATGTCCCTATCTACAATAGGCTCATAAAAGAAAAGTGCTTTAAGAAACCCGGGAGAAGGAAGAGAGATACCCCACCATCAATGTGGTATGACAATTGTTTGACTTAATGCTAGAGAAGGTGATATTTCCAAAGTACCTGGACCCTAGTAGTCTAGTTTTTGATGTGCATATAGATGGTGTCATAATCCCCAACACTCTGATTTATCTAGGGGTTTCCATCAATATCATGACCAAGGAAACTATGTTGAAACTTAATCTCCAAGGGACTTTGAGGAAAACCACAACAGTTCTGTAACTTGCAAATCAGTCCACAGTAACTCTAGAAGGAATTGTTGAGGATGTTATGGTTACCATTGGCTCTTGAGAGTATCCTACAGATTTCCTAGTCCTACAACACAAAACCAAGTTTAATGGTTATCCCCTCATCTTAGGGAGACCTTGTTTAGCCACCGCAGATGCTTATATTAGTTGTCGGGCCCAAAACACGACTATAAAAAATAGGCCTTTGTCTAAACGTCTAGTGTTATATCCTCCATCCCAGCCTTCCATTGATCATGATCTCCCTATATGGTTGGAGGATGAAGAAGATGAGTTATAGAACACTTCCCCTATGTGTACCGTAGATGCTATTCTTAGAGTGGGGCAGCGTGATGAGGATGAACTCATCAACAATGCCATTCAAAACCATTCCTCCACTAACATTCCTCTCGAAATATTAGTCAAATATTCTGAGAGCCAACCTTGGATGGAAGTGCACTCAGTTGATTCGGCCTCTAAAACCACCAAGGCTATTGAGTTTGGCTTGTCCAGATCTCTAAAAATCAACCCAAACCTCTCGAATGAAGAAGAGAAGTAGTTATGCCAGCTTTTGAAAGAGAATATAGACGCATTTTCTTGGGATTACAAGGACATGAAAGGGGTGCATCCTTCTGTGTGAAAACATCATATTTACATCAAATAAGGATGCAAACCTGTGAGACAACCCCAAATAAGGATGAACCTGGCTCTGAAGGACATAGTCAAAGAAGAGTTGTGGAAACTATTGGATGCAGGGTTCATATATCCTATATCTGACAGTGAGTGGGTATCTCCTCTTGTTCAAGTCCCAAAGAAGAATGGGAAGTGGCGAATTTATGTTGATTATCGAGAACTTAACAAAGCCACCAAGAAAGACCATTTCCTTTTGCCCTTTATAGACCAAGTCCTAGATGGCCTTGCGGGGAAGAAGTTCTTTTCCTTCTTAGTTGGGTTCAATGGGTACAATCAAATTCAAATTAGCCCTGAAGACCAGAATAAGACTACTTTCACCTACCCTTGGGGTACCTTTGCTTATAGATTTCTACCCTTTCGATTGTGCAATGCCCCAGCTACCTTCCAAAGAGCTATCTTGAGTATCTTTTATGAGTTAGTCCATGACTCTATCGAAATCTACATGGATGATTTCACACCATATGGGGATTAATTCCAGGAAGCTCTCTCCAATTTGGGTAAAGTACTAAGAAGGTGCATTGATATGCATCTCTCCTTGAGCCCATAAAAGTGTGAATTCATGAAGAAATCAGGGTTTGTATTAGGACAATCCATATCCCAAGAAGGAAAACAGGTAGACCCAAAAAAAATCACCATCATCAAAAGGGTACATGCTCCTCAAAAGCAGAAAGATGTCAGGAGTTTCTTAGGCTTAGCTGGTTCCTATAGAAGGTTCATCAAATATTTCAACAAGATATCTTCGCCATTATTTGGGTTATTGGCCAAAGATTCTGAGTTTATTTGGTCTGGTCCTTGTCAAGAGGCTTTCGAGCTCATTAAGGATAAGTTAACTACTACCCCCATCCTCCGAGGTCCAAATTGGACTTTGTCTTTCCACATCCACACTGATGCATCTAACAAAGTTGTAGGGGAAACATTAGACAGTTAGAGGAAAAAATCCCTTATGCCATTTATTTCATTAGCAAGAATTTGTCAAAGGCTGAGCTGGATTATATTGTTATTGAGAAGGAGATGTTAACCATTGTCCATGCATTGAACAAATTCAAGAATTATGTAACTAGATATCAGACCTTTGTTCACAATGACCATGCAGCCATCAAGTATTTAATGAAAAAACTAGATGTGAATGCTAGGATAATTAGATGGTTGTTACTTTTGCAGCAATTTGATTTGACTATTGTTGATAAACCCGGAAAGGAGAATGTTGTTGCATATTTTTTGTCCAGGTTAGCTCTCCCTGCAGGATAATAAGAAATGGTGGATGACCAATTTCCAGATAAGAACCTCTTTGCTATATCAGCACTCTCACCATGGTTTGTTGATATATGCAACTACTTGGTTGCTGGGAGACTCCCTCCTAATCTTTCATTCAGGGATAGGAGCATAATCATCAGAAAAAGCGCCCCTTTCACATGGAATGGTGGAAACCATTTCAACCTAGGCTCTGATCAAATCTTAAGGAGATGTGTGAGGGAGGAAGAAGTTTTTGATATCCTCTTTGCATGTCATGACAGCCCATGTGGAGGCCACTTTGTTGAAAAGAGAACTGCTTACAAAGTTTTGCAGGTAGGATACTATTGGCCTACCCTTCACCAAGATTCCAAAAGATACACCAGCAAGTGAGACCAGTGCCAAAGGATGGGGAAACCCACACAAAGGGATGAGATGCATTTGCACCTTCAGGCGACTCTTGAGCCATTTGACAAGTGGCGCATGGACTTTGTTGGACCTATCGATCCACCATCCCGACAAAAGAGGTATATCATAGTTTGCACTGATTACCTAACAAAGTGGGATGAAACAAAAGCAGTGAAGGTAGCAAGTGAGGAGAAAGTAGCAGAATTTTTTAGGGAGAATGTGTTTCACAAGTTTGGATACCCCAGAGAAATGGTCACTGATCAGGGATCACAATTCACCTCCCATATCATTGAGAATATTTTTAGGAAGCACAAGATTAAGCATATAAATTCTACTCCATATCACCCTCAAGCGAATGGACAAGTAGAATTAACTAACAGAGCTTTAGAGAGCATCCTCACCAAGGTTGTGAACAACAACAAAAAAGATTGGGCAAACAGATTGGTAGAAGCTACTTGGGCCTACAACACTACTTGGAAGACAACAACAGGATTCACTCCTTATGAAGTCTATGGTAAGAAGGCTCTACTTTCAGTTGAGTTTGAATTCAATACTTTAATAATGGCAGCTGAATTAAATCTAGACCTATCAAATGCCCAAAAAGAGAGGTTTCTGCAACTAAATGGATTGGATGAGTTTAGAATGCAAGAACTTTTTCACAGAGAGGTAGTTTAGCTGCAAAGGAAGGTCTAGCATGACAAGAACATCAAAGAAAATATCTTCCAAGAAGGATATTGGGCGTTGTTGTATGATTCAAGGTTTAAATATTTCAAAGGAAAGCTGATGACAAGATGGTTGGGACCTTACACAGTGAAAAAATGTTTTGATAATGGCGCAGTTCAAATCAAAACCATAGATTAGGAAATAATCCCCTTGCTTTTCAATGGTCACAAAATTAAAATTTACAAGAAGCCTTTGTCAAGGGCAGAGTTTGTAAATTCAATGAGCAGAGAGGTGTATGTGTGGGTTGAAAACCTCGATGGAGGTAGCTCCCTTGCTCAAAAAAAAAGAAAAAAAAAAGAGAGAATAAAGATCCATGGGTGAAAACCTCTCTGAGGCACCCAAGGTAAGCCTATGGGTTGAAAACCTCCATGGAG
Organism: Pinus albicaulis; assembly: GCA_034641835.2. Classification (NCBI taxonomy): domain Eukaryota; kingdom Viridiplantae; phylum Streptophyta; class Pinopsida; order Pinales; family Pinaceae; genus Pinus; species Pinus albicaulis. Next base: position 20,669,802 of record CM076573.1, read on the forward strand.
GTAGCCCACTTTCTTTCAAAAAAACAAAAAAAAATAAAAACAAAAAATTACATCTGCATCTTTGTGTTTTTTGTGTTTGTTGTTTTGCAGGTCATTAATGATTTCTGGAAACACTGGGAAGCATTCATATTCTTTTCCCTTCTTCTATTTTACCATCCATCCCATCATTCATTCCATTCATTTTCATAACTTCCTCCATCACTTCCATACATCACATTCCTCCATTCTTGAGCACAATGTAGCAAGGAAATCAAGACACATATTGTTATAGACATCAGGGAGTTCCTACAGTGCAGACATCTGTTCTTGAACAGCAAGAAAAACAAGGGAGGAGCTCATGAAGAAGACCCCGGGAAAGACAAGAGTGCCACGCATGGCATTTGGAGCACCCCCCATGCAGCATCTACAATGAGAAGGAATATCAAGGAAAGATCAGCAGCTCACTCAGAAAGGTGCTCATTCAGCGAGTTGCTCTCTCAGAGAATAGAAAACAATGAAGAACATAGCATCTAAAAGGATTGTCTCCTCAATCCAGCTCCTACAAATTCCTTGGAAACGACAAGTAAACTTAGGTATAGCTTCTCACCCCTCGTTATGCATCCATAATAACCAGAAATAATTAAATTTGCAGACTTAGAGTTTAAGGAGCAGAAAGGTGGCTAGTTATCTTGGCCACCATCGTGAAGTATGACTAGGGAGAAATGCAAAGTCACGCCACATGGGCATGAAAAAGAAAAGAATTTAAATCAAATGGATTAGAGGAGAATGAGGGGAGGAAACACACAGTCCATCATGAATTAACAGGGAGAAGGAAACAACTATCTACAACAAAAACTGGAGCTGAGCCGAGTTACATAAGCGCTCCAAAATTAGTTGCGCAATCTAATAAAAAGAGATCGCATCTCCTCCAAACCAGTAAATTAAAAATATTTAAGGGGAGAGAGACCGACAGAAGCCGCCACACAGCAGTACCAAGAGTGGGCTGTGTATTTCAACAACACGCAACAGCAGCAACAGAACGACGTCACCCTACCCATAGCCTGGTCCTCTCTCGTAAATATGAGTAGGGAATCTTTTATAGCAACCCAAACAAGGTAGGATTCCACTCCTCGCCTTAGATAAGACAAAGAAGAACCAGCAGAAGAGGAAGATCCAAAAGAAGAAGATGAGCCAAAATAAGAACCAGAAGAGGAACAAGAAGAAGAAGAGGAAGAGACAAAGGGCCAACGAAAAAGAGAAGAGATGGCCATAAAAGTCATAGATATAGCAAAAAATGGGCAAGATACAGACTCACAACACAACACCACATCCCCTCAATACAAAGAGGTAGTTTCCATCGTAGCTCCCCTAAGCGCAAAGAGAAAAAGTAAAACCTCTATGTATTTCAGAGATGACAAGAGTTAGAGAGAGCCAGAAAATCCTCTGACGAACCTAATTATCATTGAAGAATCACCAAGGGAGGAGGAAAAAATCAAAGAAATAGTTTTGAAGGAGCGGCTACAGAAGGCACAGGCAAAGAATGTAGCACTGAAGCAGAAATTGCAGCAAAAAGGGGAGCAAGTAGCCACCATGGCAGACTTATGCATAGAAGCCCTTCAGCACAAATTCCTTTCTAACTCATATGTTGTGTACCTCAAGGAGAAATGGATTCTATTTCAAATCAAAACTCTAGCCTCCCATGGATCACTACCTTTCCAAGCTTGTAGGAAATTCATGAATTTCTACAAGCAAGCTAACATGGTTGATCAAGCAAAGATGGCAGAGTTTTACGTGCATAACCTTGTGCTGACAAATCTAGATATTGGGGACCCCAATCCTACAATGGGTTATATGCAGTTGATGGCTCTAGTATCTTGGATGGTGAATGAGGACACTAGAGCAAAAGAGATATCGAGGGTCATGGGAAGAAGAAATAGAGAACCCTTATATATCAGACCAGAATTTTTCAACACAAGAGGAGTCATCCTTAACCGTCGAGAGATTGAACGGGACCCTGCAGTGGTTGAAATTTACCTTCGGACTCAAACCCAGGTGATAGGCCACTTTGATGATGTTTCTAGGCAGCTAGAAGATGAGTGAATTATGGCTAGCCAGAGGAGATGGAACAACCTCAAGCACAGGGAATACCATACTCCAGAAATATTGAGGGGTGCATTGGAAAGGGTATCATTATACAAGAGGGTCATGTAGGCCAAAAATATCCAATGGTTGGGACTAAAGCTCAACCCACCTTTGTTACTGGGGTTGAATGATGAAAAGGAAATAGATGCACAAGATAGAGAATGGGAGAATGCATAAAATTATAATGTTTGTTACCCCCTTGGGGAAGCTCCCACACTTCTTCCTCAAGAAATCAGGGGGGCTATCAAAGCCTTGAAGGAAATGCAGGAGGAGGATTAGGTTCTCAAAGGATGAGCAACCATTCAGTAGGGGGGTGATGATGAGCTCCACCATTAGACATATTTGGAGGGGTTAATGGTCACCTTTTTTCCTTCTTAGATCTTTTTTTCTTGCATTTTTATTATTATTTGGTTTTATGATGCTAGTATAGGTGGTGATTAAGGCTAACATACTTTGAGTGCCTAATATGAGGTTGAGTGCATAAAATCATGATTTATTAAGCATTTTTATAAGGATTTTACCATAAAGACTTGGAGGAGACAACAAGGAGAAAATATTGGAGGATTTTCCACCCTCCTTAACTCTCAAAGGTATGCAAAGGATCCCCAAGGATTCTCTCTAATCCAAGTGGCTCCAGAGACACACACAGGGTAAAGAGGGCTCAAAATTCAAAGTGTTCTGATTGTTCTCGAACTAGGTTCAGGTTGTAGATCTCGACGTCTTGATCGCAACAGTGCGAACGGTTCTTCAAACCAAGCTCGTATGCGAAAGTTAGGAGCATTCAAAGTTCTAGGTTGATTTGGTGACTGGGCAGCCTTAAGGAAGGTGCAAATTCGACCTTTTCTGGCCACCAGATTCCAGGTGAAATTGTGGCCTCCCTAAAATGAGTCCTACGGTCTAAAACTGAATTTTCAAAAATGTTCATATTGTTTTAATTAAAAAAAGGGGATGGGGTTGTGACCCTTGCCACCCCCGTTGGACCCCACTATATATCTTGTATATATGTTATATAACATATATTTGAGGTTGGCGAGAGTTGAACCCGCGGTCGGCGCCGCCGGCCCCGCCCATGCAGCAACCCCTCCAAACAAACACACCAACCAACCCATTCCACTATATACCACGCAACTGTCGAAGAAGGTGGGGCGGGCTGCCCAATGCAGGCCCGACCCCCCCACATACCATTTGGTACAAAATTAAAATATCCAGATTTCTAATGTTATATGCAATTGGTATAAAAATTAATGCGACGGTTTAATACTTTGCTGCGGTATTTAAAAAAAACAAAACAAAAACAAAAAACAAAACAAAAAAACCTACCTTTTTATGGAGGGGACGGGGTTTAACTGCCCAACCCCCTCCCTCAAAATTTGGATCTACAATCATTAGGCCAACGACCTATTTTGGATACTACGCCAACCAAATTTAATATAAACTCTCATTTCTCATATGCGCCTAGGCAGACCAGAGCAGGAGCTCGCACAAATTTCGAGACTGGATTTTAATTGCAGGGTAGAATTATGAGTGTGCAGTAGTAATTATGCAGGTGGAACCATGAGCCTTGAAATTTTTTCGGGGAGGTAATTTTTCTCCATGTCAGAATATAGTCAAGTTTATAGTCATTTTTCATGGTTTTTCATAGGGAACGCAATGGCGAGGTCAGATTTTCCTTTTGAGCTGTAGATTTCCAGTTCACCCATGGAGCAGCGATGTGGAGGAACCTAGGGGGAATCTAAAATATTCCTTTTTGCCCCAAATCTTCACTTTCTCAGAATTCAGAAAATGGACAATCGTTTTTGCACTATTCGATGCCACAAACCTGATGGCACATTCAGATTCGTCATCTAAGCTATCTATTTTTCATTCACTTTTTGAAGTGAAGTTGCAGGCGTCAACTTTCACCGAGTGGGCAGTAGTTTTCACACCTTTCGACGCCACCATATTGATGGTGATTTCAAATCCAATAGTAGCAACTATTCTTCAGTCATCTTCAGCGTGGGGTATATGATGAGTTAATTTCATGTACTTCTTTGTTCCTAAGATGCTTAGTGCTGTACAGATCCATGTTGATGTATGAGTCGTGGGATCTTGTCTTGTTTTGTTATTGATGTACTTTTTGTTATGGACTTGTACTATATTTGAGATCCCTTGATGCCATATTGGCAGGATACTCGTGTATGCTGTTTGAGATCCCTTTTATGCCATGTTGGCGGGATACTCTGTGTCACACATATTTTATTAAGATCCCTTGTTTGCCATGTTGGTGGGATGCTCACAGTATTTATGCGTGAGATATTATCATACTAATAGGAATCCTTTTTATGCATGAGAGTTTAGTAGTGGAACATTTTGTAGAGAGGACTAGCCACTCCTGTGTGAGGGCATTTTCCTTGTATGTGAGAGAAACGTCCATGTACATATTCATTCCTTACATCACTTAATGCAACGGCCTATAGCATCTTGACACTGAGGCTCGGAGATGTATTCCCTCTTGGACGAACTTCGTTATCAAGTGACGTGTTCTTATGATTGTTGATCTTGAAATTTATGTTCCTCTTATTTACAACAATTCATTGTTCATTTATGTTCATTGACGCTTTAATTAATGCAATTGTAATTTATCAGCTGAAGTAAAAGGTCTTGGTTAAGGGTATCAAAAATTTACCCTGGATCAAGTGGTATCAGAGCAAGTCTTCTTGCTGATAGGATTGCAGGCGTGAACTGTTGAACGTTTGCTAAGTTGAGCCATGGAGAGTGTCAAAGACATGTATGAAACCATGCTCAGGGTGTTCGAGAAAGCAGACATATTGTACGAGTCTTATGAAAAACAAGTAGTAGAGAACGATGAATTGAAGACACTCCTACAGGAAGAAAAGGTGGAAAAACATCAATTGCAGCTTCAATTGCGAGCCACGATAGAGGTGTGGGAAGAATTGAAGCGCAACAATGAAATTCTTCAAGCATATCATGATTATTTTAAGGCATTCCTACAAGAAGGGAAGGAAGAGAGGCAGTGATTGCAGCTTCAGCTACAAGCTGCAATAGAGGCCTTGGAGGAAGTGAAGCGCAGCGAAGGCTTACAGAAGCCTTCTTCACCTATTTTGCAATCGACAACTAAGGTAAATAGTATTGATTTCATCTTCAGTTTCTTCACATTACATCATTTCGTTTGGAAGTGTGGAGATACCCATTTCAGGAACCAGCATGAGGGTCCTAACCAAAATGGGGTACAGAGGAGCACTTGGCATTTGTGGCCAAGGCATAACTCAACCATTGGAGTTTGTGCAACGACCTCGTTATGCAGGTTTGGGGTATACTGAAGAAGGATGTTCGAAGGAAATCAAGGGGAAACATAGACTGATGAACTCTCCAGGGAAGAGGAATGATGGGAACACTTCACCATATTTTCATGGTAATGCATGTTGCAATGAAAGAGCTGAGGCGAGCTCCCATCAACATGATCGCACCAGAGTCCACCATAGAAGGTATAATAAGTCTCATTATTCCAGAGTGAATTTTTATTATAAAAATGTTGATAACCATGGTCGTAAATCATGGCCTCGCAAAGCGTGTAATTTTTGCAATTTACATAACCATGTGCTTTCTAAGTGTTGGAAAAGGGTGGCAACAAAAATAAGGATGAGGCATGGGAAGCTTTCCCCACAGCAGGAAAAGAAATCAGTTAAGCACGTTTGGAGGAGAAAGACCTTTTGCACCCATTGTGACCGAAGTGGCCACCAAAGAGCGACATGCTGGAGACTTCGTCCAGAGCAGTGCCTTAAAGACAAAGTGCCCATGCATACACCAGTCGAAAGCGCTGATCAACAAGCAAGTTCGCCACAGGGAAATGATCCACTCACTTTGATAAGTGAGTGATGGATCTTCTAGATTGTTTGTTCTAGATATGTTATCTTGTCATGGTCGTGTTTGTAAATTGTTTGTCACATTTTTAATTGTGAAAGTGATGAGGTGTTTTCCATCACTTGTTTAAGCGACAATGATATTTTTTGGCCTTGTTTTATAAGTTTTGTGTTGCATTTCTTTCATGTAAAAGTGATGAGGTATTTGCCATCACTTCGAAATGTGACGATGATGTCTTGTAATGATAGTTAGGGTATGATTCCCTTGATGTAAACTAGACCACCGAGTACATCTTATAAACTTGTGGCAAGTATGGGAATATTTGGGTCATAGATTGGTCAATTTGAGTAGGTGTTTGCAAGAGATTGTACTACAGGTTTGCAGGGGATGCAGGTATCAGTTCATCACTTATGGCTCCGAAGGAAACATGTGAAGGAGAAGGAAGGATGAATTTTTTATCTGAAAATGGTCTGGATAACTTGTGTGTATTTCAAGAACCTACCACTCAGTTTTAATTAAAATGATCTAGCTTTTACTTGACAATTTTGCGAAATTATTTACTTGAAAGTGTTGTATGAATTTTTACTATTTATGTGTCTTAAATTCATTTGTTCTTGCTGTAATTTAACATGTATGAAAGAAACCTAATGTAGCAAATAATCATTCAAACACAACAGCAATTTTAATCTAGGAGTTCAGCCGAAATCTCGTGGGCTACGTCTCCCCTGAGCTTTGTCATTATGACTCAACTCTTTGGGATTATGGTAAGTGTTTTTACAAGTAAATAATTAATTCCAATAAATACAAAAATGATCCAAAGGACTGAAAATACCATAAATATCCCTCAATTGGCTGTCCGAACTTCTGCAAACAGCTTTAGGCTCTTTTTGACTCGATTCCTTCTATCGGTGCACTAAGCTACTCTGAGCTTCTAAATCACACAAACTCCCACAGAAATTTTTTTTTCTATCACTGAAACCACTCCTACTATATCCAAGACACATCAGACACCAAATATCAACTAATAAATTTCTCAAATCGAAAACTGCATCCCCAAAATAGGCTATCCTCCACGGTTTGCCCAGGGCTTCCCAAAATTTCACATCAACTTCTCGAGCTGTATATGTTATCAAAATGTTCTCGAACCACTTCCATCGATTCCAAAATGTCTAAAATAATCAATTAGACTATTCATTCATCGTAAATGGCCTCTGGCTGCTACGGTTTTGCCTCAATCACCTATCGGCACCCCCTGGCAATAGGGTCAATGAAAACTTCTCTGCTGAGTTTTTGACCCCTAGAAGTCTTCAAAACTTGCTGAAAAATATGTAAATTGATTCAAAATGATTTTTTCAGCCAATCATGACCATCGGTTCACTGCATATGGTCTCAAATAGCTCTGGCTAAGCCCTGCATTGTTGTTGGCAAAAGATGGCACTAATGGCCCTTGGAACTTTACTGAAGCTTTTTGGCCTTAAAATGTTCTCTAAAGACTCTAAAAACCATCTCATCATATTCCTAACATCTGAATTATCCAATTTAGACTATTGGAACTCTGGAAAAGGACTCTAGCTACCCTAGCTAGGCATCAAACTAATTTTGTCTCATGGTGGCCCTGATGACTCCTACATATTCCATGAAGCAAACGCTGCTGAAGATCACCTCCATTCGACCTAAAACCTGTCCCAAAGTGCTCCATATGTTGAAGAGACCCAAAATTGACCAAAATTTTGTCCAATTTGGTTCAATAATGAGGGAGTTATGGCCTCCCAAAGAAAACTTCCCAATGTCACTAGAAAACCCCACCAAATGTGGAAAAATTGTTAATTATGGGAAAAGTTGGATAAGTCTGCCCAAAATGGCATGCTCATCCAGAATTTTCAGAACCATTTATGTTGGCATTAAATTCCATGTGGTGCAGTCACATGTAACCCTGACTTAACTGCAACCATAATTGTTAATAAACTGTGGTATTTAATGTTTTGTGGTAGTGCTGGCCACATAGCATAATAGGCGGATAGTTAAGTTAACCGTTTACTCCGACTATTTTAAAGTATTTAAACCAGGGTTCAAGGCACCAAGTTATATGGCGGGTCGGGCTAGCCCCTTTTGTTTTTTCAAACAACAAATACAAATCTGCCTCCGATATAGTTAAGACACAAGTGTATGGTGCAATGGTAACCTGTGCTGCTTGTAGGAATGAGGTCCACGGTTCAAAACCTACCAACTTACAAAATTTTAAAATTTCGTTTATCCTCCAGCCTGGGGCCACGTGGCGGCCTTCGGGATTTCCACGTGGCAACCCGTGATTGGCCAAAATCACAATAAGTCAAACTGCCATCGAAACATACCTTGCCAAGTGTCAAAGTCTGATTAGCCCCAATGGAATATTTCGAGGAATATTCTAGGGAATATTTCGAGGAATATTCTAGGGAATATTCCAAGGAATATTCTTGGAATATTCTTTTTTTATATTTTTTCCAAAGTTTAAAATCCAAACTTGGTCAATCGGAAAATGGAGTTTACCGGAAAATTCAAACCTAAATAACTTTCGCATACGACCTGTTTTGTGAACCGTTCATGGTGCCGAATCGCGGCAACGAGACCTTTTCGATCATTCCATTGCAAGTGATTTTGAACACCTTAATTTTTGAGCAATTTGCATATCCTGGGATATGATCTCCCGATGACACCTCCCAAATGAGAAGCTTTTGGACCCCAAAGCTCTCCGGAATATTGAAACCGATTCGTACGTGAATAAGAATACCGTACACTCGTCTCTTCAACCTCCAAACACTTGCCTTGCATGGCTAGTGAATTTGAACCACAACTAGAAAGAAATTCACACTTCCTTCCTTGATGCACTTGTCCTCCTATCAAGAACTCATTTTGCACTCACTCGATAATTTATGGCGATAAATTTGCTAAAACCGTACATCATTGCCTTGATCGATGATCCAAGGTGGCTCAAACAAATGAGAGATTACGCATAAAATACATATATACAATAAAAATTTACATATGTACAAGATGAGTACGTCTTACCGTACCAAGAAGTCCATCCACTTCGACCAAGCCACTTCCATGGCGACTTTTGCCGTGCAAATCTATCTCATGTGAAACTTCCATTTTCACACCAATAATGGAATCCGCAGCCCACTTGCGCCCAATATTTATGTCCTCTTGTTGCATGTGCTTTGGATGACTATTTGGATGCAAAGTCCAACAATGAGACACATCATGTCCCTTCTTTTGGAAATATGTGCAAAACTTATGCACCTTCTTTGAAATTTAAATTTGCCTCATCTACTTCTTCTTCATCGAGCATTCCTCATCGAGCATCTCTAAACATGATGGTTAAATCGACCACAATATGTACAACAAATATTTCTACCATTTGAGCATGAAAAATTATCATGCTTTGCGTAAACACGATCAAATTGATCATGAGAATATTTATACCTTTGTATCGCTTTGAATGTTCATCATTTTTTCCTTCTTGAGGAGATGAACTAGTAGAGGCTAAAATTTTCATTTGCACTAACATCATCGTTCTTGTCTTGAAAACTGTCTAAACTTGCATGCTCACCATAAGCTACATGTCTACCATCTTCTTGCTGCAACAAAGGCTTAAAGCAATGGCAATCATCTTTTAAATAAATTTGACATATTTTCATCTTAGAACTTGGAATTCACTTTGAAATAGCCTCACATGCCTTCATGACTTTGGAGTCTTCACTATTAAATTGCACATAACCAAGACCAATATTCTTGGGTCGTTCCTCAAACGAAATGGGATCAACCATGCTTGTGCATGCTTGCCTAATCCTTTGCCTTCATAGCCCATTTTAATCATTAATTTGGACCCTATACCTCTCGTATGTTTTTTGAAAGAATCAACATATCTTTCTAAAGAGGAAACCGAAGACAAGTTAGAATGGATTACCTCTTCCTCATGCATTTTCTTGGTCAAAGCCTCTTGGGCTTGAGGGATTTGCCTCTCCATATCATGAAATCCTTGAAGAATTTCTTCCTTCTCTTCCTTCATGGCAAACAATTGTTCACTAAGTTCAATGCTTTCTCGTTTATCCTCAAACAAAATCTGCACCATGTCCTTCAATATAATAAAGTCACGCTTCATATCATCATCGAAGAATCTTGTGAAGGAGGAAACTTCACTTGTATAAGTTGTCATTATGATGTCAATGAACAAATTAACTTAAAAAAATTTCTCAAAGCTTTTCAAAACAAATGACAAAGCTTTTTTAACCAAATGGCTATAGAGCCATACTCTTATTCAAGCAGCCAAACAACAAACAAACTCCAAGAGCTTCTTAACAAACAATTGTCAAGAGGGTTTGTTCCAAAAGTGACCTTGAGGTACTTTGGGGTAAGGAAGATTCCTTCAACTCTTTATTCCTTTTTTTTCTCTCCAAGACTTAGCTAATCAGTAGCTATCCCCAAATCTCAAGCAAACTCAAACAACGATCAGTTTGCAAACAATAAACAGTCGATATTTTACACTGTTTAACACCTTTCAAGCTATACAATCAAGCAACCAAGTGCTCTGTCAAGCAAGTAACTATCCGCTCTGACACCAACTTGATTTGAAAATGGTTTGGATAACTTGTGTGTATTTCAAGAACCTACCACTCGGTTTTAATTAAAATGATCTAGCTTTTACGTGACAATTTTGCGGAATTATTTACTTGAAATTGGTGTACGAATTTTTATTGTTTATGTGTCTTAACTTCATTTGTTCTTGTTATAATTAAACATGTATGACAGCAACATAATGTAGCAAATAATGATTCAAACACAACAGCAATTTTAATCTAGGAGTTCACCTGAAATCTCGTGGGCTACATCTCCTTTAAGCTTTGTCATTATGACTCACCTCTTTGGGATTATGGTAAGTTTTTTTACAAGTAAATAATTAATTCCAATGAATAAAAAAATGATCCAAAGGACTGAAAATACCATAAATATCCCTCAATTGGCTGTTCGAACTTTTGCAAACAGCTTTAGGCTCTTATTGACTCGATTCCTTTTGTCGGTGCACTAAGCTACTCTAAGCTTCTAAATGGCACAAACTCCCTCAGAATTCTATTTCTGTCACTTAAACGACTCCTGTTGTATCCAACACACATCAAACACTAAATACCAACTGATAAATTGCTCAAATCGAGCACTGTATCCCCAAAATAGGCTATCCTCCACGGTTTGCCCAAGGCTGCCCAAAAATTCACATTAAGTTCTCAAGCTTTATAAGTTATAAAAATGTTCTGGAACCACTTCCATCGGTTCCAAAATTTCTGAAATAGCCAATTAGACTATTCATTCATCAGAAATGGCCTCCGACTGCTACGGTTTTGCCTCAATCGCCTATCGGCACCCCTAGCACTAGGGTCAATGAAAACTTCTCTGCTAAGTTTTCGACCTCTATAAGTCTTCAACACTTGCTGAAAACTCTATAAATAGATTTATACTGATTTTTTCAACCAAGAATGACCATTGGTTCACTGCATATGGTCTCAAACAACTCTGGCTAAGCCCTGCACTGCTGCTGGAAAAATATGGCACTAATGGCCCCTGGAACTTTATTGAAGCTTTTAGGCCTTAAATCGTTCTCTACAGGCTCTGAAAACCATCTCATCAGATTCAGAACATATTAATTATCCAATTTAGGCTATTGGAACTTTGGAAAAGGACTCTGAACCCCACAGCTGGGCCTCAAGGCGATTTTGTCTCATTATTATTTTAATTGAAATAAGCCATATTCTCAAACAAAATATCACAGATATCATAAACTGGAAACCTGTCCCAAAGTGCTCAGGAGGTCAAAGAGACCCAAAATTGACCAAAATTTCATCCAATTTGGTTCAATAATGAGGGAGTTATGGCCTCCCAAAGAAAACTTCCCAATGTCACTAAAAAACCCCACCAAATGTGGAAAAATTGTTAGTTATGGGAAAAGTTGGATAAGTCCGCCAAAAATGGCGCGCTCCTCCAGAATTTTCAGAACCGTTTATGTTGGCATTAAATTCCATGTGGTGCGGTCACATGTAACCTCGACTTAACCGCAACCATAATTGTTAATAAAACGTGGTATTTAATGTTTTGTGGTAGCGCTGGCCGCATAGCATGATAGGCAAACGTTTATGTTAACCGTTTACTCCGATGGTTTTAAAGTCTTTAAAACATGGTTCAAGGCACCAGGTTATATGGCGGGTCAGGCTAGCCCCTTTTGTTTTCTGCCCAACACATTTTCAAACAACAAATACAAATTTGCCTTCGATATAGTTAAGACACAAGTGTATGGTGCAATGGTAACCTGTGCTGCTTGCGGGAACGAGGTCCGCGATTCAAAACCTGCCGACTTACAAAATTTTAAAATGTCGTTTATCCTTCGGCCTGGGGCCAGGTGGCAGCCTCCGGGCCTGCCACGTGGCAGCCCATGATTGGCCAAAATCACAATAAGTCAAACTTCCATCGAACTATACCTTGCCAAGTGTCAAAGTCTGATTAGGCCCAACGAAATATTCCAGGGAATATCCTGGAACATTCTTTGGAATATTCTTTTTTAAATTTTCCCAAAGTTTAAAAGTCAAACTTGGTCAACTGGAAAAATGGATTTTACTGGAGAATTCAAACGTGAATAGCTTTCGCATACAACCTTCGTTTTGCGAACTGTTCACGGTGCCAAAATCGCAGTGAGGAGACCTTTCCGATCGTTCAGATTGCAAGTGATTTTGAACACTTTCATTTTTGGCCAATTTGCATATCTTGGATATGATCTCCTGATGACACCTCCCAAATGAGAAGCTTTTGGACCCCAAAATCTCTCTGGAATATTGAAACTGATCTATACAGTGAATAAGAATACTGCACCCTCTTCTCTTCAGCCTCCAAACACTTGCCTTGCATGGCTAGTGACTTTGAACCACTACTAGAAATCAATTCACACTTCCCTTCCTCGATGCACTTGTCCTCCTATCAAGAACTGTCTTTCTTTCACTCACTCAGAAAATTTCTGGCGAGAAATTTGCAGTAGTAAATTGTACATCGCTGCCTTGATCAATGATCCAAGGTGGCTCAAACAAACGAGAGATTACAACATAAAATTCATATATATAATCGAAATTTGCATATGTACAAAATGAGCACGTCTTACTATACCAAGAAGTCCATCCACTTCTCACCAAGCCACTTCCATGGTGACTTTTGTTGCTGCAACTCTTCCTCATGTGAAATTTTCGTTTTCACATCAATGATGGAATCCGCAGTTCCACTTGCGCCAATATTTATGTCCTCTTGCTACATATGCTTTGGACGACTAGTAGGATGAAAAGTCCAACAATGAGAGACATCATGTCCCTTCTTTTGGAAATATGTGCAAAACCTATGCACCTTATTTGAAATATGAATTTGCCTCATCTGCTTCCTGTATTCTTTCTTCTTCATCCAGCATCTCGAAACATGATGGTTAAATCGACCCATACAACAAATATTTCTACCATTTAAGCATGCAAAATTATCATGCTTTGCAGAAACACAATCAAATTGATCATGAGAATATTTATACCTCTTGTACTGCTTTGAATGTTTATCCTTTTTTCCTTCTTGAGGAGATGAACTAGTAGAGGCTACAGCGTTCATTTGCAGACTAACATCGTCGTTCTTGTCTTGACTAAACTTGTCTAAACTTGCACGCTCGCCATAAGTTGCATGTCTACCATCTTCTTGCTGCAACAAAGGCTTAAAGAAATGGCAATCATCTTTGAAATAAATTTGACATATTTTCATCTTAGAACTTGGAACAAAAGTTCTCTTTGGAATAGCCTCACATGCCTTCATGACTTTGGAGTCTTTGCCATTAAATTGCACATAACCAAGACCAATATTCTTGGGTCGTTCCTCAACCGAAATGGGATCAACCATGCCTTGTGCATGCTTGCCTAATCCTTTTCCTTCATAGCCCATTTTAATCATTAATTTGGACCCTATACCCCTCGTATGTTTTTCGAAAGAACCAACACATCTTTCTAAAGAGGAAACTGAAGACGAGTTAGAATGGATTACCTCTTCCTCATGCATTTTCTTGGTCAAATCCTCTTGGGCTTGATGGAGTTGCCTCTCCATATCATGAAATCTTTGAAGAATTTCTTCCTTCTCTTCCTTCATGGCAAACAATTGTTCACGAAGTTCACTGCTTTCTCGTTTATCCCCAAACAAAATATGCACCATGTCCTACAATATAATAAAGTCACGCTTCATATCATCATCGAAGAATCTTGTGAAGGAGGAAAATTCACTTGTAGAAGTTGTCATTATGATTTCAATGAACAAATTAACTTCAACAAAGTTCTCAAATCTTTTCAAAACAAATGACAAAGCTTTTTTAACCAAATGGTTGTAGAGACATACTCTTATTCAAGCAGCCAAACAACAAACAAACTCCAAGAGCTTCTTAACAAACAATCGTCAAGAGGTTTTGTTCCAAAAGTGACCTTGAGGTCCTTTGGGGTAAGGTAGATGCCTTCAACTCTTTCTTCCTTTTTTTCTCTCCAAGACTTAGCTAATCAGTAGCTATCCCCAAATCTCAAGCAAACTCAAACAACAGTCAGTTTGCAAACAGTAAACAGTCAATCTTTTAAAAAATTTAACACCTTTCAAGCTATACAATCAAGCAACCAAGTGCTCTGTCAAGCAAGAAACTATGCGCTCTGATACCAACCTTATCTGAAAATGGTCTAGATAACTTGTGTGTATTTCAAGAACCTACCACTCAGTTTTAATTAAAATGATCTAGCTTTTACTTGAAAATTTTGCGGAATTATTTACTTGAAAGTGGTGTATGAATTTTTACTATTTATGTGTCTTAACTTCATTTTTTATTGCTGTAATTTAACATGTATGACATCAGCATAATGCAGCAAATAATCATTCAAACAAAACAACAATTGTAATCTAGGAGTTCACCTGAAATCTCGTGGGCTATGTCTCCTTTAAGCTTTGTCATTATGATTCAGCTCTTTGGGATTAATAAGTTTTTTTACAAGTAAATACTTAATTCAAATGAATACAAAAATGATCCAAAGGGCTGAAAATACCATAAATATCCCTCAATTGGCTATCCGAACTTCTACAAACATCTTTAGGCTCTTGTTGACTCGATTCCTTCTATCGGTGCACTAAGCTACTCTGAGCTTCTAAATGGCACAAAATCCCTCAGAATTATTTTTCTGTCACTGAAACCACTCTTTATATATCCAACACACATCAGACACCAAATTCCAACTGATAAATTGCTCAAATCGAGCACTGCATCCCCGAAATAGGCTATCCTCCACGGTTTTCCCAGGGCTGCCCAAAACTTCACATCAACTTATCAAGTTGTAGAAGTTATCAAAGATTGTTCAACAGGGAGTTGTTTTGGTTCCAAAATGTGCACGATAGTTAAGTTAGATTATTCATTCATCGAAATGGCCTCATTGCTCTAGGTTTTTGCCTCGTCACTGTGGCACCCACGGCACTATTCACCACAAAACTTCTCTGCTAAGTTTTCGACCTCTATAAGTCTTCAACACTTGCTGAAAACTCTATAAATAGATTTATACTGATTTTTTCAACCAAGAATGACCATTGGTTCACTGCATATGGTCTCAAACAACTCTGGCTAAGCCCTGCACTGCTGCTGGAAAAATATGGCACTAATGGCCCCTGGAACTTTATTGAAGCTTTTAGGCCTTAAATCGTTCTCTACAGGCTCTGAAAACCATCTCATCAGATTCAGAACATATTAATTATCCAATTTAGGCTATTGGAACTTTGGAAAAGGACTCTAGCAGCCACAGCTGAGCCTGCGGCGGTTTTGTCTCATGGGGTGACCTAATAATCACTGACGTTCTGTGAAGCAAAATCTGCTGAAGATCACCTCATCGACACAGAGCAGCATCCCAAGTGCTCGGGAGGTCGGGGGCTACATTTCTCTCTTCCAAAATTGACCAAACTTTTGTCCATTTTGGTTCAATAATGAGGGAGTTATGGCCTCCCAAAGAAAACTTCCCAATGTCACTAGAAAACCCCACCAAATGTGGAAAAACTATTAGTTATGGGAAAAGTTAGATAAGTCCGCCAAAAATGGCGCTCCTCCAGAATTTTCAGAACCGTTTATGTTGGCATTAAATTCCATGTGGTGTGGTCACATGTAACCCGACTTAACAGCAACCGTAATTGTTAATAAAACGTGGTATTTAATGTTTTGTGGTAGCGCTGGCCGCATTGCATAATAGGCAAACGTTTATGTTAACCGTTTACTCCGACGGTTTTAAAGTCTTTAAAACAGGGTTCAAGGCGCCAGGTTTTATGGCGAGTCAGTCTAGCCCCTTTTGTTTTCTGCCCAACACATTTTCAAATAACAAATACAAATCTGCCTCCGATATACTTAAGACACAAGTGTATGGTGCAATGGTAACATGTGCTGCTTGTGGGAACGAGGTCCGCAGTTCAAAACCTACCAACTTACAAAATTTTAAAATGTCGTTTATCCTTCGGCCTGGGGCCACGTTGCGGCCTCCGGGCCTGCCACGTGGCAACCCGTGATTGGCCAAAATCACAATAAGTCAAACTGCCATCGAACCATACCTTACCAAGTTTCAAAGTCTGATTAGCCCCAATCGAATATTCTCATAATATTCTTTTTTAAATTTTTCCAAAGTTTAAAATTCAAACTTGGTCAACTAGAAAAATAGAGTTTACTAGAGAATTCAAACCTGAATAACTTTCACATACGACCTCCGTTTTGCAAACCGTTTGCGACACCAGAATCACAGCAATGAGACCTTTCTGTTCATTCAGATTGCAAGTGATTTTGAACACTTTAACTTTTCAGCAATTTTCATATCTTGGATATGATCTCCTAATCACTTTTTTAGGACGCTTGTGGTGTAGACATAGTACACAGCAGTGCAGATTCTTTTGATGCTTTCGGAGGACCAAAAGCTCCTCATTGGGGAGGATTGATCCAAGTGGCTCCAGAGACACACACAGGGCAAACAGGGATCAAAATTCAAAGTGTATGGATTGTTCTCGAACTAGTTTTAGGTTGTAGATATCGACATCCTAATCGTAATAGTGCAAACGGTTCTTCAAACGGAGCTCGTATGTGAAAGTTAGGAGCAGTCAAAGTTCTGGGTTGAATTGGTGACTAGGTAGCCTTAAGGAAGGCCCAAATTCAACCTTTTATGGCCACCGGATTCTAGCCAGCTCAGGCCAGATTCCGGGTGAAATTGTGGCCTCCCTAAAATGTCTCCTACAGACTAAAACTGAATTTTAAAAAATGTTCATATTGTTTTAATTAAAACAAAAATATTAAAAAAGGGGGGTGGGGCCGTGACCCCCGCCACCCCTGTTGGACCCTAATATATATCTTATATATATGTTATATAACATATATTTGAGGCTGGCGAGAGTTGAACCCGCGGCTGGCCCCACCCACGCTACAACCCCTCTAAACAAACACACCAACCATCCCATTCCACTACATACCACGCGACCGATGGAGAAGGTGGGGGGGGTCGCCCAATGCGGGCCCGACCCCCCCACATACCATTTGGTACCAAATTAAAATATTCAGATTTCTAATGTTAAATGCGGTTGGTATAAAAATTAATGCGACGGCTTAAAACTTTGCTGCAGTATTTAATAATTAAAAAAAAAAAACAAAAAAAAAACCTGCCTTTTTATGGAGGGGGCGGGGTTTCACTGCCCGACCCCCTCCCTCAAAATTTGGATCTACAACCATTAGGCCGACGACCTATTTTGAATACTCCACCCACCAAATTTAATATAAACCCTCATTTCTCATATGCACCAAGGTAGACCATAGCAGGAGCGTGCACGTATTTCAAGACTAGATTTTAATTGCAGGGTGGAACCATGAGCGTAGAGCAGTAATTATGCAGGCGGAACCATGAGCCTTGAAATTTTCCCGGGGAGGTAATTTTTATCCATGTCAGAATATAGTCAAGTTTATAGTCATTTTTCACGATTTTTCGCAGGGAACACAATGGCGAGGTCAGATTCGCCTTTTGAGTTGCAGATTTCCAGTCCACCCATGGAGCAGCGACGTGGAGGAATCTAGGGGGAATCTAAAATATTCCTTTTTGCCCCAGATCTTCACTTTCTTAGAATTCAAAAAATATACAGTCATTTTTGCACTATTCGACGCCACAAATCTGATGACACATTCAAATTCGTCATCTGAGCTTTCTATTTTTCAGTCACTTTTCAAAGTGAAGTTGCAGGTGTCAGCTTTCAGCAAGTGGGCAATCGTTTTCACACCTTTCGACGCCACGATATTGATGGTGATTTCAGATCCAGCAGCAGCAGCAGCCATTCTTCAGTCATCTTCAGCGTGAGGTATATGATGAGTTAATTTCATGTACTTATTTGTTCCTGAGATGCTTAGTGATGTACAGATCCCTGTTGATGTATGAGTCGTGGGATCTTGTCTTGTTTTGTTATTGATGTACTTTTTGTTATGGACTTGTACTATATTTGAGATCCCTTGATGCCATATTGGTGGGATACTCCTATATGTTGTTTGAGATCCCTTTTATACCATGTTGGCGGGATACTCCATGTCACACATATGTCATTAAGATCCCTTGTTTGCCATGTTGGCGAGATACTCACAATCTTTATGCGTGAGATATTATCATATTGATAGGAATCCTTTTTATGCATGAGAGTTTTGTAGTGGAACATCTCTTAGAGAGGTCTAACCACTCTTGTGTGAGGGCATTTTCCTTATATGTTAGAGAAACATCCATGTACATATTCATTCCTTAAATCACTAAATGCAACGACCTACACCATCTTGACACCGAGGCCCAGAGATGTAGTCCCTCCTGGACGAACTCTGTTATCAAGCGACGTGTTCTTATGATTGCTGATCTTGAAATTTATGTTCCTCTTCTTTACAACAATTCGTTGTTCATTTATGTTCATTGACGCTTTAATTAATGCAACTCTAATTTATCAACTGAAGTAAAAGGTCTTGGTTAAGGGTATCAAGAATTTACCCTAGATCATTCTCCAACAATTCGAATTCCAGAGGCAGCCAAGCAACTCAAAGAGGAGTGCACTCAATCTTTGTTTACTTGGAGTCAAGTGGACTCAACCACTATTTTCTAGGGAGTTGTTGGTAGCTGCCCTATAGAATAAATAGAGGAGAGCTAGAGCTAGGAAGAGTTAGTCGATTCTAGTTGAAACTTTGTTGCAAGCTATTGAGTTTTTTATTATTTTACTCAGTGATCAAACTTTCAAATATGTATGAGGTTATTATTTTATGAAATGAGCAGACTGATTTTGTTCGACTGATTTAAGTTTCAGAGAGCTAGGCTCATGAGTTAGGGCCCAATCCATGTGCCTCAACCTCTCTGCTGTTACTATCTTTTCCTTTCTTATGTTAAGCTAGTTTTCTTTCTGTCATTCAATTAGTTCTGCTTCTCATAGTTTCATCGCTGCTTAGTTTTTTCTTTCAGTGTGCTGTTGTAGTTTTTCATTTTCTTGTCAGTGATAGAATAGAGGAGAAAAACCAAGAAAATTTGTGGATCAAGATCCCCTTCTCATCTCTTTCAATAGAGCTTGAGGAGAGAGAACCTTCCCACAGGACCAAAAACTGCTTTCTATTCACTGTTTGTTCACGTGTTTCCTCTATTTTTCGTACATGAGTCTGCAACTTTTTTGCAGGAATAAGAATCAAAATCCCCAGGAAGATCATCAGGCCATCCCGCTTCATTTCCCAGCTTTTTTCTCACGCCTGAGCACTGCTGTTGTGTCTCCATTTCTGTCCTTTTTTCTCTTATTTGCATCCATCGCCCTTTTCATTCCCAAAAAGCTTGAAAATCATTTGAATTAGACCTCCGCCCCTTTCTCATTGAAACTCCTACTTGTTGTACCTCACTCCATCACAAATCGCAAATCGCTTGTGATCTTTATTAACGCTCTCTCATTCCAAGGGAAAATGCGATATCCCTTTCTACTTCCCTTCACTGCTCTTTTATTAAAAGCAGTCAAAAACATTAGAAACCGCATTTTCCCCCTTTGGAATTACCATCTCTCCTCATCGTAGATCGCCTCATTTTCTCGTTTCCTTTAAGACTTACTGCTTCCAAATGCTAATTTTGATATTGCGATCATGCTCCGCCGCCAGTCCCACTACCATGTCACCCATCAAAATCGCACTTCGCACCTTTTCCTTTTTTATTTAAGACTTATCGCTTTCAAACACCGATTTTGATATTGCAATCGCACTCCGTCGCCCGTCTCATTGTGACATCACCCATCGCAACCGCACTTCGCACCTTTTCCTTGTTTCTTTAAGACTTACCACTCCAAACATCGATTTCGAACTCTGCCACATCGCAAATTGCCTTTCGCAGTTTTTATTTTGTTCCTATTAGCCTTACTGCTCCCACCTTGCGACATTGCGATTGCGATATCGCAGATCGCATATCGCACTACTATCCACCAACCATAACTCTGCCATCGCATATTGCAATCATTCCGCTCCAAAAGAATCTTGGCACCATATCATAAGGTTTTATAAGGATTAATAATTAGGGGAATTTTGAGGTCTAGAATGGGCCTCCTAAGGAAATTATAAAATAATATTGGAATAATAAAATAAGATTTCTCATTTTTTGTGTATCAGGGTCCATTGAAAGTATGGAACATGGGTACTCCTTAGATGAGGAATTAAATTATACATCCAAAGAGTACTCCCACTCCAAATTTAAGTAAAACCTTCAGGAGATAAGTTGAAAAAGTAGTTTTATTATTTTATTATTTTTTAATCTTTTTATTTTTTTCTCCAAAAATGGTGAATCACCTCCCGTGGTTGAAATCATCATCTTGAATCCTATTGGTTCTTATAAAGTTAATTTTAGTTGTAAATTTTTCTTAGGAGGCCCATTTTAGACCTCAAAATTCCCCTAATGAACCCATACTTTCCACACCTAAGCCCTGTTTCATGTGTTAAGCCCTCCATTAGCCTCTTTAGCCCTTTTCTTTCCTCCTCTATTTCCTTAATTTTCCTTCAAGTTAATCCTCACATGCAACCTGTGACCTTTAACCATCCTTTTCTCCTATTTTCCATTATTTTCATAAATCAAATTCCAAATTATGCCTTTTTCCTTTTAAATGCCTTTATCATTGCCTTTGCTAATTTCCCCTTAGCCATAAAACACAACAAGTGATGCCCACTAGGATATTTTTCCCAACATTAAGTTGGGAATAAGTGTCCCTTAACCGTGGTCTTATTTGGAATTTATTTACTTTATTACATGAACTTTTAACTCGGGGTTGTTACAGACCCCCCCCCCCATAGGGGAACACTGTCATCGATGTTATATGACACCTACAACTAGAAAAACCACTTAACAGCATAAACATACTGCTTATGGAGCTTTATAACCTAGCTCGTTGTAGTATTTACAATAACATTCTGCTCAAAGCAAAACCATCATGACAAACATGACAATATGACAACCATGCCACTTATTGGAGCTTTATAACATAACTCATTGCAGTTTTTACAATAGAAACCACATATACTTATGCACATTTGCTTCAACCAACAAATAGCCATATTGTTCATGGAGCTTTATAAATCCAATTTGATACAATATTCACAATAAAATACACATATATACATATGCACATTTTCTCTAACCAACAAATAAAAGGATATGATACCTACATCTGCAACAAGGGAGTCCATAGCCTCACATCTCCACCCTCAAAGTAATATCGAGATTCACCTCCTTCCCAGGAATTCCAAAATCCACTACCAAAGTCAAACCTGCATCTAATTCCCAACGCTACAATCATGTGCCACTTTTCCTCTCATTGAACATTTACTGGCTCATTTTTCCAAGGAACACTCCCAATGTGCATCTAATTTGCATCTAATTCCATCTGGAAATGCTAATGGAAAAAATAAATCCATTCTTCGACCTTCACTTCTCTACTACACAGTCCCTTGGGAAATATGGTAAACCCCTTCTATGCAATTGCTTACCTTTCAAGTTCTTTAACATCCCCTTTCCTGGGTGATCCATCCCTTGGCAAGGCTTCCTCACATCGCAAGTTCAAACAACCAAGGCATATACCTTCCTCAAACCATCATACCGGTCATAGCATGCTCATGGAAATCAGAGGACACTATTGGGTACCAATGTCCCATAATGGCCCTGCTCCCGAATGCTTTATCGGCATACTGCTGCCTATTCCAATTCCTTTTTTCATCGCTGCTAATCCTTGCAGTCAGTTTAAACCACCTAAACCAGACATTACCCTGCTTTCCTGTACCAAGCACATGGTTTCCATTAGATTCAAAATAAATTCAAATAAATTCAAATCATACCTCATTGATGGCCTATCAATAAGGTACACTTGCAATTATGTTCACTTCCTGTCACAACAAGTCAAACTAACTCTTTGATCACATCATCATGTATAAACATATCACATCCAGTTAGCTCAAAAGGAAACCATCATAAATAAAAATCATAGATAACATGTAATCATCATAAATTGTAATCATAAATCACATGCATAATCAAAACTGAAGTAAAATATTGATACTTATATTTCCATGATTCTTTGCTTTTGCCTTTGTTCTTTATCCTTTTTGTACACACATTGAATCGTTTTCCAAACCTAACAAGAACCTAGTGCCTTCTCTTTAAGCAACAATGGAATACGGAGACTAAATCGCCTCCTCCCTTAATATCAGCAACAAGGGAATCCCAAGACTAAACTGCCTCTTCCCTTGATATCAATAACAAGGCCATCTCGAGACTAAACTGCCTCAACCCTCAATATCAACGATATGGTCATCTAGAGACTAAACCTCCTCGACCCTCAATAGAAAAATAAGACCCAAACAATCCCATACCTGCATGTCCCATCACATTATACAACATATACACATACATAGTATACAATGCAACATATACACCTACACTCGGTGTAGAACACGACACATACACCTACACCTGGTGCAAAACACGACACATATAGCTACACCCAGTGTACAACACCACACATACAACTACATCTGGTGTACAACACAACACATACACCTACACTCGGTGTACAACACAACACATACACCTACACCTAGTGTACAACACCACACATACACCTACACCCGGTGTACAACAAAACACATACACCTACACCGGTGTACAACACATTATATATACGTACACACCATACAATACCATGAATATGCATTTTACGATACAAAAACTCCACAATGCCCATAACACCATACCAAATATACACAACACAACATGTACAAAATGCACATAATACCACATGTACAACATGTACACAGTACCACATGTACACAACACCACTTGCACAATGTGTACACAGAACCACATGTACACAGCACCACCTGCACAACGTGTACACAACACCACATGCACAACGTGTACATAGCACCATGTGTACATAACACCAGTTCCACGACAAGTACATAGCATCACATTTTCACAACACCATCTTCACAACATGTACACAACACGACATGCATGCAACACCACATGTAACACATGTACATAGCACCACATGCATGTAACACCACATGTAAAATCATGCATACTGCACCATATGTACACAACGTTGCATGTACAGCTTTTACATTGCACCATATGTACATAACACCACATATATCACATGTACATAGCACCAAATGTACATAAAACTGCATTTACAATAGGTACATAACGCCATATGTACATAGCACTGCATATATGACATGTACACAACACCGTATATACACAACACTACATGTACATAACATCACAAGTACAATATGTACAACATATACACAACAATAGTACCACACGTCCAGAAATTACACTGTCTCTGCCAAACAACCTTGCTTCTAGTGTCTTTCCACTATCCATGCTTGTCCAACATGTCATGGATCACACAACTTTCATTCAGATGATGTATCCCTCAACATTACTTTCAATAGCATAAACATAGACACAATATCAATTCATATTCACATGATACTAACCTCGTAGATCTGTTAGGATAATCTTCCACTTGATTCCTCATAAACTAGGAACCTCTTCATGCCATTCACCTACATAAAAAATCATTCTTCCACAAGAATGATCCCTGGCAACCCTGCCAAATAACCACATACATACATATATAAATATATAATTGTCATCATAAAAAAATCATTATCCCTGGCAACACTGTCAAAAAATGGCATACATACATATATACACATTAACATAAAACAACCATGTTCTTTGACGACCCTGTCAGATAACAACATACATGTATTAAGGCATGAACATTTCCACAATCAGATACATAATGCAGGTTTGAGCTTCTGGAATCTTGTGTAATGTGATTGAGAAGCCTAGGATTCTAGAAGCTCAAATCTACAACATACATGTAGGCTCTTCAATCACATTACACAGGATTACAGACGCTCAAACCTACAACATACATGTATACATATATAAACATCAACATAATCATGATCACAACATAATTATAATAAGGTTGAGGTTAAGAGAACTCCCTTTATCCATGCAAAACATTGAGAACAATAGTTCCCAACTTAACCAAAGCATATGATGCCTCAAGTCCATTTACTTTACTTTTTCTATTACCTCTCTCATGATTGTCCTACCACTCTTCATTTATCTCAATGGACCCAACCAATCTAACCGGTGGTCATACTCTTACCTTCAGCTGCCATTTACTCATGCACCAAGCTTCAACCGGGTCTTACATTACCTGCGAGATTTCATTCAATTCTTCCCTAGCTCCATTAACTTTCCTCTTTCCAAAACCAATTCCCAATACCCTCAAAACATAAAATACAAGAACAAGAAACAAACGAGAAGAAAACCATGAAAACCAATAGTAATACGACATCACAACCAAAGTCGCATGGCCATGCACCAGACATAAACAAAGCACAAAAAACTCACAAAATACCGAAAGCAAAAAACTAGTAACGAACACCATGACTCAACCACATGGTTCCCAATTCCTCCAAGTGATAGCTCAACCTGAGCCTTCTTCAATATTTCATTATAATCTCTTCTTCAAAGCAACCCCTACATCATACTGCCATAAATACACAATTCTTAGTTCATAAATAAACATAAAAATATACCAGTTACCTTACCTTGATGTGTCAAGCACGCTAACCTATATGTGAACACGTACATACAAGGGACTCCAATTCTCTTGACAAATCCAGCCATAACTAGAAACTAGTTGTTATACCTGTCAAATATATGTTCAAGAATATAGCGTATATGTACATAATGTCAGACATAATCAAGGTTAAGAAAACTTCCTATATGAAAAGTACTCATTCGTTTGAATTTTTTTTTTCTAAACATAGCCAAAGGAATTCCCACCCAATATTTTTGTTTTACCTTTTCCTTGTTGTAATTGAGTCTTATCATGCACTGTCACATCACCGAACTGTTAGTTATATAAACAAATCAACTATTACCTTTTCACGCTAATGCCAAACATGTTGCCCTACAACTATTCACACATGTGAGCCACATTTTACCTCGTGTCCATCAATTTGAAACCAACCTTTACCAAGACTAACAACCATGTCATAATCAACTCACAGTAATTAGACATAATGCTACAACTATCACCTGCTTGCACTCAAGCACATATCAGTTGTCTCAGACCATAATGTGTTAGTGAAACCATCTCAAACAATATCATTCCTTCATGCAATCTTATAGATACAAACTCATATCATGCAACTAATCAAACATTCAAACAACAAATATACAACATAATAGACACCAAACACTCAAACACTAAATAGATGACATAATCAAACATTCAAGCACCAAGTAGATGACATGAGCAGACTCATACCAAATCGGCGGCATAATCAAACACTCAAAAACCAAATAGATGACATAATCAAACCCATACCTCAATGTATCTCAGGGGAGGCTATCACATCCATACGCGTCAGACCAGATTAGTATGACAAAATATCGCAAATAAATCAACTCTTACCTGAATATCATAACCATAACCATCTGCACAGGCCAATCCAAATTAGTGCGATACATATAACATCGAGATCTTAGTTTCAACGACCATAACCGTCACGCATATGACCATAATGCATATAACAACAAGTTACTATCCTTCATGACTAATCGACGCATGTGCATAAGACCACATTGATTAACTAACATCTATCATACATGTAACCACAAAAAAAGAAAAAGAAAGAAAGAATGGTAGGCATGTATATAACCACAATTATTATTACAACAACTAAGCATCATACTTGCATGCCCAACATACAAACATGTATGACGATCTGCTCTTACCTCAAGTTCCTGTGTTGTAACCTCGCTCTGATGATATGCATCTCCTGCTCTATCTCAGCCAACACATCAACATCATAACATACCAATAGCATCATAATGACATAAACTTCATACCATAACTTCATGCATGACAAAATTAACCATGACAATGCATGCATAAAAACATGCATCTATCCCATCCAATCCAAGTGTCGAACCATGCTCTCATACCACACTGTAATGCACCTTCTCCCACATTTATCCACTTTCACCAGCTTGCCCGAGGTAAACATGAGTTGAGGGTTATGATGTTAAGAATCAACCTACTATATGACCTTAAGGAAATGGAGTCGAAAACCTAAGACCTTACTGACTTCCCTTAGGTTCCATAGGACCTTCAAGGGCAACCAACCCCTTCAAGTGTCCAACCCCTGACATAAATCCCCTTTTCCATGAATTTGAGCCTCAGATGCTCCCTTTCTAAGGCCTCCAAGTGACTATGAGTCCCCGATCACTCCCATCGGCTACCTCCTAGTGACTATGATTCCTTGGTCACTTCCATAGGCCTACTTCCTAGCGACTATGGACTTTTCTACTCAGTTCCATGCCAACAACTCTAAATTCTAAGCCAATTTTTCAGGGCTAGGACTCAGGACTCTGCCTAGAACTCAGTGAAACTTCTATAAATAATAAATGAAATAGAGACAATGCTTGTAAACCAAAAACTAAAACCAGGGCTTAACTTGACCTTCCCCAATTGAGACTGGCATTCCGTCAAACACTTGGTAAATATGCAACCTACATGTCATGAATGAAAGTATGAACATAAGGGATTGAAAAATTATTTGAGGTTTATCAATAAGCGTCACTTCCTTCTTACATTATTTTTCATAAAATGAATTAGAGTCATGCACTCATTACTCATTTAGTTACAAGTAAAAACATGAAATGATCCATTACTAAGATCTGTCATATAACCATGCTTATAACCAACATATAACCAGATAAATAACAACGAGAGAACAATAATTAAATCCACATAATAACAAGTGAATTCCTTATCAAAAGTAAGATAAACTTAGCTCTTATTAGACACGGTAAAAATCCAACCAAGATCAGGACTTCCACGTACCACCCACCCATAGATTGGCTGAACCAATTCTTTCTTTCAGCCAATCAACCTCGTGCCATATTCCAAGCATGAATGTGGGATCTCATGGGATAAACCAATCCAAAAACAACCCAGGGAATCCATAGGTTATGTTATCACCCAAAAATTTTCAAAACATCATTGTGTCAACTCTGTTTTTGATCATGGTCTCAAAATGGTTTTGAAAGTCATTTTAGGTTTTGGTTAAGGGTAGGTTAGAGTTTTTATAAGTTTAAAGGTCACCATTGAATTAAAATAATTCTTTAGAGGTCCACTCCATGATCAAATATTTACATCTTCCATTTAGTGTTCATTCCATAAGGTTTCAGGTTAAATTTCTGCAATTAGCCAAGAATCCTCCATTTCGTAGTGCCTCTAGTTCAAAAAAGAGGATTTGTGCTATGAAAGCGCTGATACTTTCGTAGCTCAAACTATGAAAAATACACTTTGGGCACTACAGAAGCGCGATTTCTTAACCATCTTGTCAATTAAGCCAAAATCTGTCAGAATCCGTTGGGGAATGATAGGATAGGGGTATGGTGAGTCAGTTAGTTATCAAATTCATTGTACTTACATGTCTCATAGTCATCATCGTCATGATAGGGCATGAGGGAAGCATCATTCAGTTATGAAATGACATCTTAAATTCAAAATTTTGCCTAATTTGGTCATTCTCGTTTTCATTTTCTTCCATACGAGTGTCTAAGCTCTGAAGTATTCAAGCTAAGCCTGTGGTTGTTCTATACAAAGGCTATCTTCACCATAATCAAGCAAGGTTGTTCCAATATTCTCAAGCGAGGTTGTTCATATCCTAATCAAGCGAGGTTGTTTCACAGATTCAAGAGAAGCTGACAGGTTTTTTTCTAAGAAACATGGCAAAGGAGAAGAAAGTCCACAGATGGGGACATTGTTTAAGATATGAGCCTGAAAATGTGAAGGCTATAATTGAAGATCAAACAGTGATGGAGGCTTTTAGCAAAGCAGGTTATCTCCGATTTTTTGAAAAGCTGCAAGGTTGCCACACTCAGGTGTCTAAATAATTTTCCTTACACTTCAGTGGAAAAACTACCAAAGTTGGGATGTTAAATGTGCCAGTCACACCTGAGATTATTCCTTCTGTGAAATAAATACCAAGGGGGCAAGAGACTTGGTTTAAATGTTTTAAGTTTGACATGGAACCATGCAAGGAATTCATGAAACCTGAGTATGTAGATATGGACCTGAACAATGCAATACCTAGAAGTTGTATCAAAGACACCTATGCCAAGTTGTTGTTCAACATTCAAAGATACTTTACATGTGAAGGCAGGTAACATAAAGTTTATACTTATCATTTCAAGCTGCTTCTACATTTCACAGGTATGATATCACTATATTTTCCCTTTTACTTGCATAGGAGCCTTGCCAAAATGGCTGATAAAGTACGAGCCAAGTCTGATGGTTTTGAAACATCTTTGTTTCACCATGGTTTGATAAAGTTATTGGTGTTGAATGAGCTTCAGAAAATAAGCAGGGATTGGTCCTATTTTTTTTTTATGAATGGTTTTGAATTGGAAAACCTAACCCCAGCTAGAAACCCTAAACCTAAAGGAACTCCAATACCAGTAGTAGAGTCTAGTCAGCCTATGGTTGTAAATTCAAAGAGGTTTGTAAAGTTGAAACCAAGGAAACAAGTTGAGGAAAGGACAAAGAAGACACAAGTTCTTGTTGCAACAACTCCATCACCTACAAACAGAGGTCAAAAAGTGTCAAAGAGGCAAAACATAAACAAGTTTCCAGTAAGCAGGAAATCAAGAGAATGACAAGAAGCCAAGCAGTGGCATTAAAGGGAAAAATAGTTGTTTCAGGTACAGAGGACAGCCCAGAAATTAAAGGAAATTTAGATGACATTCTTCATGCAATTGATATAGAAGAGACACCCATCATGCAATATTATTTCATTGGAGTAGATGAACACAAACAGAAAAAGGTTAAGTCAGCTAAGAAACTTGAATTTGAGGGTGAAAATGCAACCTTTATCTTTCAAGCAAGGAAGTAATTAACTAGGCATGCTAAGAAGCTCAAGGAAGGTAGCAAGGAGGTCCAAGAAACTATTGAAACAACCAAATTCCCTGAAGAGGTGGTCGATCTTTCATCACCAATAGTGGAGCATGCAGCCGTCAAAACAATGAAGGGAAAAGAACACATGACAGAGTGTCAACATATTGAGGAGAGATTGAAGCTAGCAAACCAAGAGATTGTAATGATGAGAAAGAGGGCCAGAAAGCATAATATTGAAAAAACAGAGTTCAAAATAATGAAGGCACTTTGGGAAGGTCAAATTGTTTCTAGGTATGAAATTCCAAGCAGTGCAGAACAGTTTTTTACATGGACAGTTATAGCCATCAAGGAAGAAAAGTTTGTCAGACTAATCAATACTCACTTAAGAACCAATAATAGAAGATTAAGAGATCAAGTGGAAGATTTGGATATGAAGTTGAAACTTACTCAGGATGAGCTAAAAAACAAAGGTGCAGAATGACAAATTATTAAAAGTTCAAAAGCTAAATCAAATGGAAAATGAAGAAAAAAACTCATGAAAATTGTGTTTTTAGTTCATATGGTTGTTTGTTTTGATGAAACCAGGGGAATTATTTTGATGAAACCATTGGAATTATGAAGTTTTGGAACATTTTTTGTTTGAATTTTGAAGAAATCTGGACAAAACTACTCACTCAGCAGTTTCGTAGCGCAAACGGTGCAAAAAGAGTGAAAAGCGCTACAAAACTGCTGTAGCAGCTTTTTTTCACCCTTTATTATAAATTTTTGAAAGGAAAATGTGTGTATTATGACCTGAAATTGCTAGGGAAGTTGTGTCAAGTGAATATAAAGATAAATCTGGAAGAAAGAAGCCAAATTTTTTAAGGTAAAATGGCAAAAAGGCCGTGCTATGAAACTGTGTTGTTTTCGTAGCACAGGTCTACTCCTGCTATTTTGAAGAGTTTTATGGTGGTTTTGGATAGCTGGGACTTGGTGAGGTTTTTTACAGGTGTTACTTTAGTTCCTAACATCAAATAAGCTCGAAGTAATGGGTTCATGACAGTCAAAGTGTTTCAAGAGAACAAAGAATCCTATGCCTAGAAAACAGGGGACAATTTCCTAGTTTAATGGAGATCAGCATTGAGGTCATAAAGTGTTGGAGCTTATCATCTGGATTCGACCTTATGGGAATATAGTTGGAAAATGATGTAATCTAGTTTAGATAAGGTTGTTATGAGTAGAGTTAAGGAGTTTGAATCCTATTTGTAATAGGACCGTTCATTAGGTTTGCAACTGTCATTTTGTAATAAATACCATGTTATATGGTTAGGAAAGGTGTCAAACAATAGGAATTCGATGTATCTAGATGAGGATAAGGTTATCCTATATTGTAAATGATCTATAAAAGATCAAGAAGTCGAATATGCATGTGTTGGACATTTTTAGCAAAAATACTGTGTTTATTATAAGTGACTGGTTTTCAGCTTAATACAGAGTTTTCTACTTAGCCAACTCAAGATTCATAAAGAGTTCTAGTGTGTTATTGTTATAATGGCATCTTTTTACTATCCTATTGTAGTGGTGTTTGCTTATGTTACTCAGAATTCATCATTGATGCTCTGACTTCCTTCATAGACAAACTGACTATGTGTTTTACAGTTTCACATGTGTATCCCAGGACTAGAAATATGATATGCCTTGACTTCCATGCTAAGTAGATTTTTTTTTTTAACTGAAGCTATTTTGACTCCATAATCCCAATGTGCACTTGCTAATGTGATTTACAACCAATATATATTATTTATCTGCTTATTAACCCTCATAGAGTTAGCCAACTATACTTCTATGAAAAATCATTAACCCTTGAGAGAGCCCACTCAGGTTGAGGAGGCTAAGCCTCAATCAAAAAATTGGTTTGAAATAGTTACATGAGATTGATTTTATTTCCAGCCTATCAGGTCTAATTTTGTGATAACAGGTTAAACCACCACCACCCTCACCATATCGTGATTTCACCTAAATTGGTGTCAAGATCACAAAATTGAACCGAGCTTGGATGCCTTAAAATCTCTTCTCCAATACCTTGAGAAGTTTTCCTGTCTCCACCCTCGGGATTTACCATGTATCCTTCCCTTACCGATCAAGGGATTCCTAGACCTTTGGGAATTTTCCTAAGACCACCTCATCCGGATCCAAAATCCTCCGAAAATCCAAAGCTCAAATTGAGAAAAGTCCCATCACACCATGGTTATCCGTAAACAACAAGGCTAGGCTAACATCCATTTTCCAACCCGAAAAAACCCATGCCAATGGAAGCAAAATAACCAAATACCAACATGCACATACAATGCATGTCAAAACCAGTTAGGAAATCATACATGTAACATGTTACCTGTAAGTATTCACATTGAAGCTACTTGACCCAACTTTTCCTTGCTTTCCTTTCCTTTGCTTTGCTTTCCCTTCCTTGCTTGCTTACATTATTTATCCACTTGGTGCTATTCTCCTCTCTTAGACTAATTCCAAAATTGAACTGACAAATGTTGTGAATTGATCCTCGGAATATTTTATATCATTAGTGCCTCTTATTTCTTCATTTTCCTTCAATTTACTCCTCACATGCAACTTGTGACCTTTCACCTTCCTTTTCTCCTATTTTCCATTATTTTCATAAATAAAATACCAAATAATGCCTCTTGCCTTCCAAAATCATTTTTCATTGCCATTTCCAATTTCCCCTTAGCCATAAAACACAAGTGATGCCCACTAGGATATTTTGCCCAAAATTCAACTTAGAATAAGTGTCCCTTTACTATGGTCTTATTTTTCATTTATTAACTTTATTACATGAAATTTTAACTTGGGGTTCTTACAAACCCCTCCCCCTTAGGGGAACACCATCCTCGGTGTTCTGGGACACCTACTGTTGTGAAGACAATCCCCTCTGTGGACAGAGGTGATCTCTCTAGCCCTAGAGTGGGTATAGCAACATACAAGACTATCTAATGGACACTTTCTTAGTAAATATTCAAAGCGGATGAGAAAGGGAAAATGACCTACCTCTTCCTGATGCTACACTCAACCCTTTAATGAAGGCCTTGATCCACAAACCTTCAGGCTCGATCCTCGCTATTGGTGGCATTTGAATACATGTAGGAGATCAAGAGACAACAACAAATGTGATCCAATACAAAGCATACATTGAATATCAACTACATAAGAGATCAAGGAGAACTAGGCTACTTGTATGGGTATCTAAACAAATATAGAAAGCGAAACACTAGATGTAATATTAATAATATAAAAAATGAAGCTTACAACCGTGCCCTTGATGTTGGAGGCCTCCCTTTGGTGTATTTCTAGTCCAAACCGAGGCTCTTCAAGCGATCCTTCTCCCGAATGGAAATTTAGACATTAACACAACATAGGGATACGAAGGATTAATGATCATACCAGCCCAAGAATTACCAACCAGTAGTGGAGGGATGGGGATTAATTTATAGGAAGGGAGAGGGAGTTAGGATCCCATGAAAGAAGGAGGAAGGCCCACTTCTCAAGGGATAATCCCATATTGATAATATCAAAAGCTCCAAATGAGAGAGCTCGACCATATCTCCACCGAACAATATCCAGCTCGCTATCCTGGAAGCTTCTAGAGCTCGAAGCTTCTCCTCCATTTGAGGAAACACTTACAGAAATGGTTTAGGGCGGTTTTGCTAATCAGAAGGGCACTGATAGCTCTAGGCTATAATGTGCAACATTCCATCAGCACGGGCAGATAACTGTAGAAAAGCGCTGACCCAAAAATCTAGGTTTTGAGCTAGGTTTCTTCATAAACTCTTCAAGGCAGCTTTCATTTAGTCTTTTAAAGGATATCATGATGAATTTTTCCAAGGTGGATATATTGCACAATATTCATCATAGGGAGCTTTAGGGTCAAGGATGGGAAGTGAATAGGGTGACAAATTATTGTGTAACAGATGCCCCCTAAAGCATGAAGGCAGAACAGGGAGTGATGTGCGAAATGCTTTACGAACCAAGGCAAGGACTTAGAAAACTGCCAGGAAACCTGCAAATCAAAAAAAATATCTCTGAATAGGCATAAAATAACACATATCTCTGAATAGGCATCAAAAAACACATGAACCCACGGCATGGTCACAGCCATCTGTCTGAAAGATATCACAGAAATGGATCCACGGTATGGTCCCAACCATCTGTATAGAAAGGATAATGTGTACAATCATGAATAATCAATAAATCCATGTGGCCTAGATAATAACAAATGTGATCCAGGGTCTTTGTCGCAATCTCGATCTACCCAATGCATGAATATAACCATGTGAATAGATGTGTTGATGTCGAACATGGTAGAAACCACCTGATTACCGTTAACAGGAACGAGGGAGACCACCAATAAGTACAATTTCCCTCAAGGTAAAATAGCACAATATACAAGCGTGAATAAATATGTTGAATTCGAGCACTTGCAGAATCATCCAATCCAAGTTCAATGAGATGAGCCTGTTGTCTAACTTCAAGAACTTGCCATTGAGGCATGCAAGCTTCAAGGTACTGAAAAGGAGTTTCTAAATCATCTTCTCGGATAATGAGATGAAATCAACGGGAAGTGATTCGTCGAAGGAGGGCCCTAATGATTCCCACATCATCAACACAAAACAAAGGATTTATCAAGATAAAATGGGTGATTTGAGAATGTTGCAGAGAGAATCAGACAAGCAGGGGATGTTTGACTCTGACAAAAAAGACTTCTCTTGAACATATCGACAACACGACTCCGGAGTGTGGAAAAATTTCACTCAAAATGGGACCAGAGGTCATGATGACAAAAATGATGATTGAATAAGAGGCAAATGGATTTCCCAAGCCTAGGAAGGCAAGTGATGAATGAATGATATCCCCAACCCGACCCGAAATGTAGATGAGTGTGTTAGAAAATTGTATATATTACAGAGCAATGAAACACATAAAATATGTGAAAACACAAGCACACAAAACACATAAAATCAAAGAGACATAGATATACGTGGTTCACCCAGTTTGGGGTACGTCCACCTCGAACAGCCAATCCTTCCTTTCTATTATCTAGCAAAATGAAGAGACACAACCTACAGCAGATCCGTTGTAATATCCTTTGTTCTCTCTCACAGTCTCCCTATATGTTTCTCGCTCCGAGAATACACATACCATACACAGCCGTAATACAATACCCTCATACAAGCGAGGGGTTGCCCTTTAGGGAAAAAAACCCTAAACTAAACATAACTTCTACCGTCAAATCATCCGCCTAATGACCGGCCCAGATTGACTAGAAATTACTATACTTTTACAAGGAAATTTTACATTTGTTTTTAGCTTCGGGGCCGCTGCCCCCGAAACCCCCCACCAGGGGGGGGGCTCCATAAATTCGCAGTAGCCCCCCCTGGACCCCCCAGGCAACGTTTAATTTCGGGCGGCGTTTCTGCCCCATTAAGGTACAGGGGTCCAACGTTTTGATACAAAATAAACAAGATAATCAGGCTCCACACCCAACAGAGTGTCATGTTCAAGAGCGACATGCTGCTTAATACAAATAGGATGTTCCACTTTCAATTTTCCCCCATTATTGCTAACGAGTACCTCTTTATTTTTTATAGCCAACGTGAAGAGGATAGCATATGTTGAGCGTGTAAGTTCATACTTCAAATGAATCCATCCTAGTAATTTTAACGAGCCCTAGGAAGGAGGAACTCGGTCTCGTCATGGTGACAAGTATTTCATCATTTAATTTTTTACAATTTTGATGGAAGAATAACTTGGTGTCTTTTTCATGTTTATATATTTTGAAAAAGAAACGAAAAATAAAACTCCATCATGTCCCTTTTCGTAAATCGTCCCTCAAATCCGAAAAGGTAGAAAACAATATCAGAGAGAACCTCTTGACCATGTTCGATCACGGTATTCATTTTTTCGTAAATAGTTAATCTCAACCCAAAAAAGTGGTAAGTGTATACTGATACCACATCAATTGATTTAATTTAACGAGTTTGAAATGACAAGTATTAGGCAATATTTTCATTTTTAGAGAGTCAGAAAAGCGTTGAAAGATGACTCCACACAGGGTTCATTTTTCGTTTATTTTCTAACGAGTCCGAAAAAGAGATAAAATAAAACTCGTCGAATCAGTCAAATCAGTCAACAATGATTATTGTCACAAGAAGGCATGAAATTAGAAGGCATATTGACCACGTATAAAATATAATGAAATTAGAAGGCATATTGCCCACATAAAAATTATAAATCACAAAGTCAAATCTCATAAAGTTCGATCAAACATGTTATTTACCAATTGCCCTAAAATACAAGCTCAAATCTATTCCAATCCTAAAACAGAAGGAATTCCATAAAATTTGATGTAATTAGTCCTTGTTGCAGGCACCACTGGGACTATAGTAATCAAAATGGCAGGGTTAGCATTAGTTCAATAGTTTAATATCACGAACGGTCACTAATAAGCAAAGTTTTTAGGCTCGCAATGTACATTCAACATACAATAATATCTTTAGCCATCTTATTTGGCCTCTTCCCGAGGTAGAGAGACAAAACCATATGTTATATTTATTAATTTGCTTCGCATTTTGAAATTGGTAAACTAATGCTAGCATTAGTTAAATATATAGTTAAACTAATGTTTTCATGCATTTAATGTTTAAATATATCACATCTTGTGAGATAGAGATATATATCTCATTTTTTGAGAAAACAAGTGGCGAGTGATGTGAGTATGCAAGTGGCAAGTGAAGCAAATGTGGAGGTCTTTAGCAGACCTGTTTATTATCATACTTGTCTCGACTACTTCACAATTCTCTGCACTATGCACCATATAGTCCTACACTCTATGCTCCGTGCAGACTTCACTTATATGTCCTTGTCGAAGACTGGTGATCGATGGAAAGAAGTGACAACTCGATGATGAAGACCCTTATATTCGCGCTTCCCTAATAACGACAATCGTTGCGTGCTTTCCTTTTCCCACCTGACTTACCCTCCTGACTTCATCTCAACGAAGATTAACCCATGGCCATTGTGTATTGAAACTCCTCCTATTCTGCAAAATTTTTCTAGATGCAAGTCTGCATTTTTATTCTTTCTAATTTCTTGCATAGTCAATTTCCATTTATGAATTTAAAGTAAACAAGCATGTTAATTTGTTTCATCAAAATTTCAAAAGTTTGTAAACAAAAAATCTTAAGTTTGTAAGCATAATAAGCATGGGTTGTTGATACTTACACCACAGGTAGACTCTAAATCAACAAGATGATATCATTGAATCGAAAAATTGAAAAAATTAATTGAAAAGAAACTGTTAAAATAGGATACAATACGAACGTCAAATAAATTACTTAAGTGCTATAAGAAATTGTTCACGTTTCTAGAATTACTATAAAAAAGGCAAAATTCAAAGAGTCTTGTTGGATGGGGGCATTACATACCACTTTAGAAATTCTTATAGTTACCCATGTAGGAACCTATGGTTCGGTCGAACCTTTCCAATACTATCATTAGGGGAATTTTGAGGTCTAAAATGGGCCTCCTAGGAAAATATAAAATAATAGTGGAAATAATAAAATAAGATTAGATTACATCATCAATTTTAGAGGGGAAAAAAAAAGACCATTTTTAAACTCTTATTTTCAACTTATCTCCCAATGGGTTTACTCAAAATTTTGAGCGGAAACACTCGTTGGATGCATAATTTGATTCCTAATCCAAGGTGTACCCATGTTGCACACTTTCGATGAACCCTGATGCACAAAAAATGTGAAATAAATGAAAAAAGTTATTGCAACATCGGTACTCCTTGGATGAGTAATTAAATTTTTCATCCAACAAGTACTCCCACTCGAAATTTGAGTAAAAACTTAGGGAGATAAGTCAAAAATACGAATTGTAAAAGTAGTTTTAATATTTTATTGTTTTTTAATATTTACACCGAAGGTGTTCCTTCTATGGAATTGGTTGGGCAAACAATGTTCATCCCATCCAATCCAAACTTCCCATTTTCGTCCCTCTATCCACTGAAAATTTGACACGTGGAAATGGTTTTTACCCAGTTTCGCATGAGCCATTTTTTTGGAGAATCTGGCATTGTTTTTCAGCGAAGACGTTGATAAGAGGCTCAGTGTATAAGTTCAAAAATTAAAGCTCTCATAATTGATTGGAAACTGAACGACAGTGATCGGCCCGTCACCAGGAATCCAACGCAACTCGTTTCATCAAAAACTGACTTCGGATGAAGAAGTTATAGCCTGTTGATCGCCATTCAGAATATGTAAATTTAAAATATAAAAATAAAAATTGTAGAATAGTGATAGGTTGATGACATGACAGCCCAGTCAGCACATTCAGGTAATATTCTTCAGTTTTTTACCTAGTGGAATTGTGACAAGTATCACAACAAGATTCGCCAATTTGGTTTGAGAAGGTGAAAATGCCCATTGTCCTCCAAGATTGAATTTGGGTTCATGATGAATTATTATGTGTTGGATTTTTTTATTATTATTATTAACATTATATATATATATATATATATATATATATATATCCTAACTTTATTATTAAATTTCGCACATTTTTTATAAACCATAGTTCAAGTTTATTAATGTTTGCTCGTAGACCATAGTCCAAAGACCATATCCAAAGTTTAATATATGGTATGGTGGCGCGTACTTTAAAGTTCATGCCATATTTTAAACAAACCCAAGTTTGAGTTTAAATTGGGGTGTATATATAATTGTGGAAAAATATGTGAATAGGGACAGAGGTCAGGGTCAAACCTATGACCTCCCCCTAAACATTACCGCCACTTACCAATAATCCCAAGACGCGTTCCTTGAAAGATATGTGTCCAACGCATATTTAAAGTGTGATACAAACATCCGATGGTGGAAGGGAGGGGGCTAGCCCTCCTCCCCATGTGACCTTACCACTTGACCGACGACCAAGCGCCCAAACTAAATGCACTTAGTGCACAATTAATCCGTCCTTATCTGCCATTAATCACAAAGTAAGCATTAATTAACTCACTGTTAAGTTGTCGGAGTTTTAGCGGACTGCACCAAATTCGGTGGAATTTCGAAGTTTATCGAAGTTATCTGGAGTCTTCTCCAGATTTGGAGGAGGAATCTAGGGAGAATTTGTTTTCACCATATATTGAGCAATTTTCGACTAATTTTGGCTCAAGAAGAGTCATTCTTGGCAGCTTGGCATGCTCTGAACACATGGTAATAGGTTGCAGAGGTAGAGGAGCAATTCTACCTATTTTTTTGTCACTTTGAAGAATTTTGAAGCCCAAGTCCACCAAGAAGGAAGGCCATGCCTAGATCAACTGAAGGCCAAATTGAGTGAATGAATAGTCATTTCTAATATATTTCGACATTCTGGACTCATTGCAGTATGTTTCAGGAGCATTTGATGCATGTAAGCAAATTTTTTTTCACTATTGAGCTAATATAAGGCCCAATCCATGAAAGCTGGACCAAGGAGATGTAGCCTAGGAGGGGTGAACTCCTTCATCAAAACTCTGTGTTGCTAGATAAATTGTGATGGTTTGATGTTCTTTATGTTGTTGTTGTTTAGCATTTTAATTTCATACATTATTCTCTTGAATTCACCCATAAAAACTCAGTTAAATTACCTGTTTGACACACATAGGCAACAAGAAGACATTTACATCAAGCATAAGATCAAGAAGTAAATTTTAAATCTGAAAATGAAATTAGCGCAAAAAAATTAACATTCATACTCAGATCAAGTTGGTATCAGAGCTTTGGTTGCAAGGCAAGGTTATTTGCCTAATAGTTGCTTGAGATTTGTGTAAGTCTAATGGTTGCAAATTTGTGATGCTGACAAGGTTAAAGTTGTAGAGAGGTGAAGGGAAATTGTTGGTTGCAATTTTTTCGGACTTATCTGGAGTCTTCTCCAGATTTGGAGGAGGAATCTAGGGAAAATTTGTTTTGACCATACCTTGAGCAATTTTTAACCAATTTTGGTTCAGGAAGAGTCATTCATGGCAGATTGGCATGCTCTGAACACATTGGAATAGGTTCCGGAGGCAGAGGAGCAATTATACAGGTGTTTTTGTCACTTTGAATAATTTTGAAGCCTAGGGCCACCAGGAAGAAAGGCCATGCCTAGATTATCTGAAGGCAAAATTGAGTGAATGAGTCATTTTTAATAGATTTCAACATTCTGGACACATTAGAATATGTTTCAGGAACATCTGATGCATGTAAACAAAATTTTTTTCACTATTGAGCTAATACAGAGGCCCAAGCCATGGAAGGTGGACCAAGGAGATATAACCCAGGAGGGGTGAACTCCTTCATCAAAACTCTATGTTGATGGTTCAATTGTGATGGTTTGTTGTTCTTTATGTTGTTGTTGTTCAACATTTTAATTTCATACTTTATGCTCTTGAATTCACTAATAAAAGCTCAGTTAAATTACAGGTTTGACACACATAAGAAACAAGGAGACATGTACATCAAGCATAAGATCAGTAAGTAAATTTTAAATCTGAAAATGAAATTAGCACAACAAAAATAACATTCATACTTAGATCAGGCGTAGCTGTAGGCTTCTCCAATGTTGGGCGGGTACTCATCTCCTCCTGCTCAGAGTCAGACGATGACGTAGAGGTAGATGAAGAGTGTTGGCGTTGGGAAGGGTTTACATTTGCGTGGAATATCTGCTCATCTGAATCATAGTAGTTGTTGTTGATGTCACCTGAGTGAGAGGATTCCCTCTAGCCATTTGAAAAGGACACCATTGCTTGAAAAATTCGAGATCACTCTGCTCATCTCAAAACAAAAAACATACCAAACCTTGTGTAAAAGAGCCCACCTAAATACAAATACAAATTCGAAAAACCTAGAATTGCATTACGTGGCCGCATTCCAAATATTTAAAATAAGATCTGTCACAGCTCAGCGGAACTTATGATTGAGCTTTGGGAATGAGGTTCCTTGTAAGTTTTTTTCAATTAATTTTACTTTTAAATATAATTTAAAATTAAATTTATTTAAATGTAATGAAATTATTAAATTTCATATTTTGATTTTGTATAATTGGATTATTACACCGAAGGTTTTCCTTCTATGGAATTTGTTGGGCATACACTGTTAATCCTAGCCAATCCAAGCCTCCCATTTTCATCCTTCTATCCACTGAAAATCTGACACGTGGCAAGGGTTTTTACCCAGTTTCACATGAGCCATTTTTCTGAAGAATCTAACACCGTTTTTTTTTACGATCACTTTCCGAACAGTTTGTGACATGGTAGTCATTCTGCTGAACCTTTATGC
Source organism: Pinus albicaulis (assembly GCA_034641835.2). Classification (NCBI taxonomy): domain Eukaryota; kingdom Viridiplantae; phylum Streptophyta; class Pinopsida; order Pinales; family Pinaceae; genus Pinus; species Pinus albicaulis. Next base: position 20,710,736 of record CM076573.1, read on the forward strand.
TCAGCACGAAATCATTTCGGTGTGGCACATTTTTCCAACCACTATAATCTATGTTGTAGTAATCATTTTGGTGTGGCACCATTTTCCTGGCGATCACTTTCCTGACAGTTTGTGAAGCTCTGCACAAAAAAATTAGTCATGATCTTACTACCTATGAATTTAATTTAATTTAAGGAGGAAAATGCAGTCTCAAATTCCCCACGCCTCACACTGTCGAGTTGCGTTGTGAATGAATGCAGGAAATTTTTCTTCAAGATTTGGAGGCTAATGGCACAAAAAGGAAAGACTACCAACCTCTGCGCCTCCAATGTGAAAAAAACGTCCAAATTACCGAGGGTGAGGGCGAGGGTTTAAATACACGATGGTTATTTCTTTTCCGCTTTTTCTTCAGAGATTGTGTAAAATTTGTGCACTTCAATTCCTAGCCTCGCTCTCAAATCAACACAGTGAGAGTTGAAGTATTAATATTGAATTTGATTATTTATTTTTGTTCAAGAAAACTGAAATGTTGTTTTTGTAGCGAATTTGGGTTGGTTTAGTTTTTTATTCGACGATTTTGCTCGATATTCGTGCTTTATTTGAATGATACTTCTAGAGATTGTGGAAATATTGAGTGTAACCTATACTAACTGCTGCAAAATTAGGCATAAAAATGATTGTCGTGAACAACTCTTATTTTAAGAAGGATATTTTCAGATATTGTGGAAATATTGACCTTAACCTGTACTAACTAGGAAATTATTAAGCATAGTTGTATTTTTCGTGACAAACGCTTTTGCCATTTTTAAGAATTATATCTTCAGAGATTAAGGAAATATTGATTGTAACCTATATTAACTGTGAAATTACGCATCACAGTAATTTTGTGACTAAACCTAACTTGTTAACATTGTGAGGCAATAGGCTGAAGCTTCTCATCAATCTTGGAATATCATATAATGATGGGTTATATTGATCTTTAGCTGCAAAAATTGATTTTACATTCATTATTAATAACCATTCTTGATGCTGCGTTGACACCTTCAACATAATCATAGAAGCAAGATCTATGAAAAATTCCCAACACTGCCAAAGTGGATGCGCAAATCTAGAAAAATAACCAACAAAACCTCGCTAAAATGCTCAGACAGTCAACAATAGGCCATGAAATATCTCATGAATTTTTTGGTCTCCATTTCATTTTCAACTCAAATTCGAAGTGGATGAAGACAAACATATGTTGCTCTGTCGCTAGATTTCCTTGTATGAAGAATGCAACGCGGAAGAGTAGGAGGTGATGAATATTAAATGTGTTATGGGGCATCTAGTAAAATTCTAAGAAAACAACAAAGAGACACATGTCACTTTCTATTGTTGGATCTCATTGGATAATGAAGGCAACACACAAGAGCAGTAGGTGATGAGTGTTAAAGATAACAATTCATACTAGTTAAGTTATTAATTTTAAAATATTAATCTTATGTTACTATTGCTTACTATGTGTTAGAAGTACCAACATATATAATATTTGAATACCAACCTATGTAACATTTAAAGCAATGGTAAGGACTCGTCGCTATTTTGGTTCATTGTTCATATTTAATTAAATATAGTGGTTTAAAGTTTTTGATTTTATATTTATAATGTCTAACGTGGGAGGTGAGAGGTATTATGGTAGTTTGTCAAAAGTGCGAGGTATTATTGCTATAGGCGTATGCACATGTCTATTTTCGACATACTCAGTATGTATATACGACAACTTGGAACAAAATAAGCTATTTGAATGATTCTCTGTGGGTTCACATATCAATCACTTCCTCACTCGGGACAAATATATATATATATATATATATATATATATATATATATATATATATATATATATATATATATATATATATATATATATATATATATATATGAAATTTGGTATCGAGTTGTGTAACTTCTACATGGTATCAGAGTTGTGTTTGAGATTTTTTACAAATACTTAACCTAAACACAATGATCTAAAACGTTGTTCTAGTAAGTGGCCACCATTAAACCTCATTCCTTCATATGTGGCCACTTACTAGAACAACGTTTTAGATCATTGTGTTTAGGTTAAGTATTTGTATAAAATCTCTAACACAACTCTGATACCATGTAGAGATTACACCAATGGATTCAATCCGATCATGTAATGTAGTAAAACAAGATACTAAATCCTTCTATAATATTTGTGGAATATAAATTTCGATCGCTCAATCACATGCAAGTAAGAGAAAGAAGTAAATCAATACACTACACCAGATATTATTGGGGGAAATCAACTTCTCAAAACCCCTCCATCTTTATTTTATAAACAACCAAGGAATCTTGAAACAATTCAATGTATTTGTGATCACCACAACCTCATACACTCTACCAATTGCTTCACACTGATCTAGGAAAAATTGGACAAACACATAACCAATTATCAACCTACCCTCAGCCTACCCTGCTTACGCAATCCCTAGAGAAGTAAACCCCTATTAAATAGGAAATTCATCCTTCCTTGATTGCGCAATTCATCATGGGCTTCTTGTGGTTATATAACTGCATTTGGTTAGTTTGCTAAAAATACAATTGATATTTTACTTGCCTTGAACATTTGTCTCAACTAGGTCTCCACCAGAATTAGAATGCATGAAACTATAAATAGTGAATCGTCAGTTACTTGGTAGATCACTTGATCTTCCACTAGCTCATCAAACAGTTAGAACTAGTTAAATTGATTTTAACTCAATTAACGTGAGTGAAATAATCCCACTCACACTACAATTGTGCTACAATTGCAACTCGACCCTGCTAATCATAGAATCACTCTACATGCCTATCCTTTGACGCTCAACAAGAAATTATTGAGCTAACTAAGTCTATCACACTTAGTTAAATATTACAATTTTTTATGAGATAATATTTCCAATTTATTTAAAAAATGGTTGCACACTAATGTGTCGCTAGGATCCATCACTGTGTGACCTGTGATGCCACACTAGTGTGTGTGTTGCATTTTCTTGTTGAATTTCAACACTCCCTCTCAACAAGAAAGGGATTATCTACTACCCCGATCCTACCTTTGTGGTATTCAAATTTTCTCTTCGCAAGTTCCTTCTTCAAGATATCTGCATCATGATCCTCCATGGGAATGTACTTCAACAACATAATGTGCCTCTGAACACAATCTCTGAGATGGTGGTACCGGATGTCAATATGCTTGGACATGTCATGGAATACTCGATTAACTGAGAGTTTTATGCAACTCTGGCTATCACAATGTATCACTGTCGGATCCATCTGATGACCGAACAAACCAACGAGTATCTTTCTCTTCCAGATGGCCTCACATGCAGCCTGACTAGCTGCCATGTACTCTGCCTCGGCTGAACTGAGTGCAACTGATCTCTACTTCCTGTTGTACCAAGAAACTGTTGTCGATAGTATGCTGAAGATGCCCCCTGATGTGCTCTTCATGTATGATGGACTACCTTCCCAATATGTATCGGTGAAGCCTTGAAGCTTCACTCCCTTTGTTTGTATGTACCATAATCCATACTCTGTAGTGTCCCTGAGATGTCTCAACACATGTTTCCCTGCCTTCCAAAAGAGCTTGGTAGGCTTAACCATAACTTGATTAAGTTTTTTAACTACATAGAATATGTCTGGTCGTGTGTTCACCAAATACATAAGTGAACCCACATGTTTCCTGTAAACAGTAGCATCCACTACCTCACCTGAAGTAGCATCCTCCTTCATCTAGTTACCTGTAAGAGGAGTCTCCATGGGTTTGCTACCCTTCATGTGGAACTTCCTCAGAATCTCCTTGGCATACTTGCCCTAAGATACAAATAGCTCCCCATCTCTTTGCAATATTTCCAAACCAAGGAAATAATGCAAGAGCCCCATGTCCTTTATCTCAAACTCTCTTGCAAGATCCTCTTTGCAAGAAGTTATGAGTTGTTCATCACCTGTGAGTATAAGATCATCAACATAATGTACAATAATCAAAATCTTATTGGTAGGTCCCTGTAATTTGTCAGATTGGAAAAACCATATGTACAAGGGTAACATCAAACCAATCTTTGGATTCCTAGGACCTAGCCTTCCTGGACTCAAAGAGGGCTCTCTCTATATTTATGTAAAAGATGTAACTCAATTGAGTTTAGGGTTTTGATTTTAGGCTAGTTATAATGATTAGGGTTTATTTTTTTGGTTGGGTAGGTTGTCTAGTAGAACAGATAGAGTGAGAGATATTCAGACCATTGGGCTATGGAGTCTGCAAAAGGTCTTGAAAAGTACAAGAATAGGTCAAGGGTGTTTCATAGGGCAAGTTAACGAAGCCAAATGGATCTAAATAGGTTTAGTGAGTGTGAAATGAACATGAAGTTGTGAATGCAGTAGGTTTAAAGGGAAATTAAGGATCCTTCAACATACTAGAACAAGAAAAGCTTTCAGGATGATAGCATAGTAAAACTGAAGAGTAGTTAAGGATTCGTCAACTAGACTTCACTAGACAAACTTGAAAACAACAGTCAAGTAATCCTAGAGATCAGTTAAGAATTCTCTAAATATTACTTTTAGATAAAGAGAAATTTTAAGATAACTTTTCAGTGAAACTAAAGAGCATGTAAGGATTCTTTAGTTAAACTTCAAAGAAGAAAACATAGAGATAAAAGGATGCAGACAGAAGTAGGGTGCCAAGATAACATATCCAACTCTAAAAATTTTGTCCTATTATCAGAGAAACCATGAACATAATATAAACAAAGGAAAAAATTAACAAGGGTGGAATAAAATCACCATCTAACAAAGCTCATGAATCCTAGGAATGTGTTGGTTCCATTGATATTCAGTCCAAGATATTTAAAAGGATCCAAAGCCAAACTTCACTAAAACTCAGATTCTATGCTCAGCTCAACAATCAACCAACAACTACAATGAGGCCTCTATGCAGTATTTAACTTGCAAAGGAGGATCAAAACCCTAGCTAGGGTTTTGGAAACCATTAATTACTCATAAATGTCATTTTTTTTCTATGAGACCATGCAAGGCCCAAGGCACAAATATCCTAACTTAATAAATGCAAAAATAACTCCTAACAATAACTCCTCAACTAATTTTGGAAAAAAATTGACTTTGAAGCTTCTCAATAACTTTTAAAATATTTCCAAGTGTATTTTGTTGACTTTCTGGCAAGGGCACGACACTAAGATTCAAGGGCGCAGCACCAAAACTGGGAAAATTAGTCTTTTGTAGCTAATATTTGGAGGCCTTCCCAGTGTCCAAATGAGATCCATGATAGCTCATTGGAAAGCCTATCATATATACTTTCCAAAATTTCCTTGATTTTCATAATTGGTTTCCATTTGCCTAGTCAAAAACCACTTTTTCCAAGACTGCTCAGGGTGCAGCGCCAGTGCCGAAAATAGGGCAGAAAGGTTATTTTTGCTTGTTTTTGGCACTTTTGGAGGACCAGTCTTGCTCAAAATGACTTGAAACTTTGTGTGGGTGATTTCCTTGGTCTAATGAACACAAAAATTCAAATTTTTCCTCCATTGGGTGCCCCAAAAAAGAGCGCAACGCCAGTGGCGTTGCGTGCTTGGCCCTTCAAAACAATAAAAAACTCAAAATCTTCAAAAATGTGCCAAAATTTGGATTTGTCTTGATGATCATGTTTGGGATGCTTGTAGGAATGCATCAGCAAGAATGTCAAGTTTTTCTTTATCTTTTGCCTCTTTTAAGGCTTGAATCTTTGCAAGGGCTCTTTTGAGCTTAACCCTTGCAATCTTGTTTCTTAAGGCATAATGCCTTGCCATATTTTTCTGAAGGTCAAGGTCTCTCTTGGTCTTCTCTAGCTGACCCTCTAAGTGCACATTTTCCCTCTCTATCCAAGGTTCTTGATCATATTCTATTTCCATGGCAAGTAGCTCACTAGGAGTGAGTTTCTCTTCCAATGTTGCCTCTTGCTCTCTTTCTTTGGCTAGAGCCTTCTTTAAGCCAATTGTCCTAGGCCTCCTCCTAGGAAGTTTTTCTTCCTCATCCTCCATGTCATCTAGAGTGCCCAAGGTTTCATCTATATTTTCCTTTGTCTTTGCAGCCTCTTTCTGCGCTCTGATAGCTCTAATATCATATATAGCCTTCTCTGCCTCCAGCTACTTCTTTTCAACCTCAAAAAAGTGGATCACATTCTTAGCCCTACCTATATTGGTTTGCATATATTTAATCTGAGCATATTTGCTTTTAAGCAGCATGTTAGTGATCCTCTGCTCATTTTCACCATCACTGTCAAGGTGAATAGTTTAAACTCTTGTTTAGTTTCATGCTTGTCTTCTTCTTCTTCATCAATGAACTTTACCTTACCTTTGTCAAGCTGCTTGGTTGATGTAGAAGGCATGGCCCCTTTCCTCTTAAGGGCAGCAAACACATGCCTATTTCCCCTCTGGTAGGTCAAAGGAAAAGGCTCAATGTTACTCATCTCAGTGCCATCTATCTGACTGCCATCATTACTGCTTTCATCGCTCTTTGACCTATTGCCATCATCCTCACTGCTCTCTGCTTCATTGCCATCTACTTCACTGATATGTTCCTGACTGCCCTCACTACTCTTTTCTTCACTAATTTATTTCTCATTGTTTGAATCCTCATTACCATGTCCCTTACTACCTTCTTCCTCATTGGCATCTGCCTCACTGACATTTTCCTCACTATTTTCTTCCTCATTGTTTGACTCCTCATTACCATGAGATGCTAGTGAGGGATTGTGAGAGAGTGATGAAGGAGGATTATCCTAAGGTGAAGGAATGTGAGTGGATGGAGAAGTATGATCAGCAGGAGGTGATGGAGGAGTAGGAATGGGAGGGTGAGATGATGAAGGTGCATTTTGCTGATGATGGGCTTATGGAGAAGTAAACACCTCATTGGCAATGAAGGTCTCCCATGGAATGCCTTTTTGTTGTAGTTGGTGCATAACAACCATTTTAATAAGTGAGTGATGGAAGAGGCTTTGCATCTGCTGAGGATAGTCTCTCTTTTGTACAATATAGGACATTTTGTAGAGGTAATAGGGTATGTGCAACATCCTCACTCTAGTAAAGTGCATAAGCAGCCTGATATGGTAGGAGTAAAGCCGGGAGAACCTTCCCTCACATGTAAAATACTTCACAATGATTCTCATCATAGGTGCATATCTATCAAGAAAATGTGATAAAGGAAAAATGGATATGTTGTGGTCTTTGTATCTAGGCTTTAGGTAGGGTTCAAAGTAGCTCATGTCTAGATTGGCTTGCTTGAACCATTTCTCCCCAACACTTAAAGGTGACCCCTACAAGGTTTACTTGGAAATAGCATCTGTAGATAGCTTAAAGGTGACCCCTACAAGGTTTAGTTGGCAATAGCATCTGTAGATAGCTTAAAGGTGACCCCTACAAGGTTTACTTGTTTTTCATGCAAGTTAATGATGAAAATTCTGGTTAGCTCAGGGTGGTTTTGTACCTGTTGTACCTTCTCACAAAAATCATAGCAACCTACATGTTTGAAACATGAAACAGTGAGGGGAGATTCCATTAGCTCCCTTGTGTTGAGGGGTTCAAACCTGTTGATTTTTCCACCTTTGTGCTCATGCCTCCTTAGCATTTGAAGCTCTCTACCATTGCCATTGTCTCCCTCTCCTGACATTTTGAAAACTCTACTTTGCCAACCCTAGAATTTGATGTGAAACTGAGATGAAAGAGGGTAATGGAATGGAAGCCTTTGCAATGTAGGGGGTGAATGAATGAGTGTTATGACCAGCTTGGACAAATGACAACCCCTAAACCAATGTAAACACCCTTGTTTTAATAGATTCTCTTTACACGCAGATGAAGTAATGGTGGAATCAGTGATTTCAAGTTTTGAACACTTAGTGTGTGATTTAGGGTTTCAATTTATTTCAATTACAAATCACCAAAAAGATTGAAAATGTGGTTAGGGCATCCAATTACCATTTATCAGTGTCTTGGAGGACCTTGGAGGAATCTTGCAAGTAATTTGAGGTGAATTGAGTGGTTAACTTGTTTAGGAAGCCCTCCTGGCTAAGGGCGCAGTGCCAGTCCCAAGCGCGCAGCCTCAAAGAGAAAATTTGTTGTGGGTGTCAAGAAAGAACGCAACGCTCCGCCAAGTGCACAACACCTATGTAAAATGTATGGGAGAAAAAGGCCAAGGGCGTAGCACTCGATCCCAAGCGCGCAATGCCACAAAATTTTGTCCAATTTTGACTTAGAAACTTGAAATTCTTCACTCCTGAGCGCTCTAATGATTTTGCAAGGCAACAATAATTTGTTTCAAGTGTTAGATGGGTTTTTATAGGCTCATGAAATTTTGATTTAATCTTTCAAACCCACTTTCTAAATTTTTCAAGTCTTTTTCTTTTTCACTGATGTCTTTTAACACTTTTGTTTGCAAGTGACTGAAATCATTTGAGGTGGCTCTTCCTTTTGCTTCTTGACGCATGATGACTTCACTTTTGACAACCTTAGGATGTTTACACATTAGCAGCATCTTCAAAAACCTCTATGGTTTCCATTACAATACTCAACTTATCTTTTCACCTTGGCTGGCAGTTTGCTGGAGTTATGAAATTTGTTTTTCCTTTTGATCCTGGGGACTTTGACATGTTTATTTTGACACAGTAACAGCCTCAAAATCCTCTTTTGCTTCCACCTTGGAGCTCAACATCATATTTTTCTCATTTAGACATGGCAAGCTCATTTTTTACAAGTCTGGGATCTGATCACACAGTGACATCTTCAAAATCCTTCCTTTGATTGCAGCATGGAGTTGAACTCATACTTTTTCTCATTTAGGAATGAAAAGCTTACTAAACACCTTTGGGAGGATTTCTTATAGCAGCACTTTCAAAACCCTCTTTTGCCTACACCATGGAGTTTAATTCATCATTTCACCTTCTATGGCCACTTTCCCAAAGCTCTAGGTGTTTGGAGTGCTTTTTAGAACAATCATCGGTGTTTTGTTCTAAGTTCTCTATAGCTCTTTCAAGTGCATTCATTTTTGTCCACTTCACCTCACCTTTTTCCCTATCTCATCAATAGCTACTGATAGACTTTCTTCATGCTTGGTTTTGGGTGCCTCCTCTAGGTCATTTCGGCCATTGATTATTGTTTGGCAATCTACTGGACCATTAAGCTCAAAAACCCTAATGATCTACATGAACAAGTGTTTCCTGTCTTCCTTGCAACAAGATGTATTCATTCAGGAGCAGATCACCTACCCATTTAGTACTCTCTACTGATAGACCTTTCAGTACTCCTGCAGAAGTGTCAAATTTTGTCCATTTTCCTCATGTGCAGACTCTGAACTGAAGGATAGTCTTCTTAGGAAACTCTTTAGGTTTTTCTTGAATAATTATGTCTCAACATACTCTGAGCTGAAGGATAGTCTTCTTAGGAAACTCTTTAGGTTTTTCTTGAATAACTATGTCTCAACATTCTATTATATCTGAGCTAGATTCTAACAAAGGAAAAACAGTGCTTGAAACACCAATGATGACCTTAAAACATGTGAAACCCTAATTGACCTAGTGGGAAGGTTTTTTTACTTGATCTTGACTGAAAATTGGCTTGGAGGCTTCAAGTGAAAAACAAAGTATTTGTCAAAGTGTTGTATTGAAGATCCAAAATCCAATGTACTTGATTTATCTAAAGAGCCTACAAAGATAGTTTTGAGACCACCAATGCTTGAGGAACCTGGGAAACATGGGAATGAGTAGGCTATAGGAAACCCTAGAGGGAAAGAGGATTTTATGGAAAGGGGAAAAAATAGGCCAATGAGGTTATAGGCAGGGAAAGAGGCTAAAAAATGATAGGTAGAGGCCCATAAGGAGTTTGTAAGAGTGATAGGGTGACCATGGAATGGAAAGCTGATGGAATAGTGGAAATTTTTCTATAAGGATAATGAAGGTAGTGAGATTTCTGAAACTCACAATATTTCAAGGAATGTTGTTTTCAGAAATCTTAGAACCAATCTTTAGTCATCTACAAATAGTGAAAAACATTGATGACTAACACTTACCATCAACCACAATATGATATAGGTTCGCATCCGCTTCACCCTTTTTGAAGCCCAACCTGGTGAAATAGTTGTCGGTCTATTGAAGCCTCGAAAATCGTTGCGACAACATTGGGGGATAACCACCTGGTCCGAACCTTAATATAGCTCATTTTCCGTTTATGATAATGGCTTCGACTGGTTTAACTAGGTCCAGTTACCTTTTCCCTATCGCTATTGGTTTACGATGTATCTTTAACTACCAATAGACATGGATATCAGATCACTTCTTCTTGCTGATCAGGCAAGAGAATGACCCTTAAGCTGATTTAGGTTCAGCTAAACCACAACTAAGATTTTGCCTCTTCGGGAAGAGGACTTAAAAGAATGTAGAACTTAATCTAAATGCAAACTTATTCTATAATGCAAGCAAAAGAAACTGATCTAAATCCTATCTCAATTAGGTAGATATAGATCTAACCCAACTAAGAGCAAGATAATTAAATGATGAGAATTTAAATATGTCTGGCTTTAAATTAATGTCAAGCTAACGAAGAAATTAAATTAGCTCACATTTGTGAATACCAAAACACATCCTATTGAGACCATTTCACTGAAATAATAAATCAACAACAATCCGGAAAAAATTCACAAAAATGATATCGATTGTCAAATCAGTCAAGCCAATAATTAAACAATAATATGTGGAAGAAATTCACAACACATTACTATTTAATAAATCAGTTTTATAAGACAAATTTCTGAGTAATGGTTACTCAGAAATCAGAGTTTAATTCATAAGAGCAGATATACATAACAATTTGAGACAAATTATCCATATCAACAGAAATGCATAAATATGAATAAAATGAAACAACAATTTTATTAACATAAAAATGAAACTAGTATTTGATATAGAAATGCCAAAAATACCAGTTAATTGAATTTTCTTCTCTGATCTTGGTCTCTAACAGTACTTTACATTACTTGAATTTCTGCTTTCAAAACTAGAGCTGCAGAAATGCAAACTCTCCTCATCATACATAATTCAAGACATAAAGAAAAAACTTTCATTAATGTTCAGATCTGAAATTTTCTCTCCTCCCCATCTACAACTCTAAATTCCTATTACAGAAATGCTTTTAGAAGTCTGGAATTGCAGAGAAGAGCAGCCGCTTTTTACATTTTTGCAATCTGCAATTTATAATCTTTCCAAAAGTATTTTGAGAAGAGAGTTTGTTGAAGGAAAATCTGCCCAATCCAATTTTATTTGCTCAAAAATCCAATCTTTAATTGTTGGAGCTTTCTCCTTGATTGAGATCTTTTTCTCCATATCCCTTCTATTGTTTTTTCTGCAAAAAGAAATTAAAATAAATTAAGATGCAACAATAAAATCAAAATATTATTTCTAGCATTAAAACAAATCCAATCAAATTCTATTTAAATAAATAAAAAGGAAATTTGAGCTTCTTATTGATGCTCATAATGATTTTAATTAACCAAGGATATTATTAATGCATGAATCTGCAATTAGAAGAGGCTGGGCAAATGAAAATGAAGAAAACAAAACTCAGAAAATTGATTTTATTTTAGAAATTCGGAGCTTAATCTTCTGCCTGGTTTTTGACCTAATAAATGACCAAATATGTTAGTGAAACCTCCTCATAAATGTTCTCCTTGATTTTCTCTTTCCAATGAGTCGTCCTGGGCCTCATTTGGCCAAGTAAAACTCAATCTATGAGCCTCCAAAGTTGATAAGTCAAATCTAATATAAATCTGGAAATTCTGTTGCTGGGCTAAAAAAATCATAATTTTAATTGAAAATCTAATCCTAAATTAGCCTACAATTAACTAATAATTAATTCTAATTTAATTTTTAATTATAGACTAAACTAATTATTTAATAACCTATTTATTAATGAATATTAATCTAACTAACAAATATAATTAACTATTTATAAACAAATTAATCTAATTAATAATAAATTAAATTAAATTAATTATATTTTAAACATTAATTAATTTAAAATTAATTATTTTAAATATTTAAATATTAAATTAATTATTAAACTAAAACCAAATTAATATTATATTAATTTAAAACTAACATATCACTAACTAATATAAAACTAACATTGATATATACTAATTTAATACTAAAACTAACATACCATCCTACCACTTAAACTAACTTAAAAATTAATATATTACTAACTTTCAATAACACTACACCTACTTTAAAACTAATGTTAACATTACATTAACTTAAAAATAACACTTCAAAACAAAACTAAAGCTCCACTACCACTATCGTTAATACTAGTTACCATAACGTTAAGAACTCATCGCATCGGGGATAATCAAATGAGTTCATCGCATTGGGGATAATCAAATGAGTTTCATCGCATCGGCATTTAAGAACTCATCGCATCGGCACGTTATGACTCATTGCATGAATTTAAAACAAACATAAAGCAAATGAGTTATAACTCATCGCATTGAGAGATCGGGAAGGAGAGTCATCGGGGTTTTAAAACTTCCGATGCGATGTAGTGTATTATCAAAACCTCCGATGCGATGAATTTGTATTTTAATTTTTAATTTTTTGTTTATTTATTTATATATATATTTTTAATATTAATTAATTAATTATATAATAATTAATTTAATTAATTTAAAATTTAACATTAAAAATTAGATTTTTGTTTTGGTTTCATTTTAATGATGTTTAAATTAGATTATGAATTTATCTAAAATGATGATTTCCCTAAATAAGCTACAGCCACTTTGACATTTTGGATTTTTTTGAGATTAGTAATTTATTTGAAAATTGGAAAATTGGAATAAATGACTGAAATCCTGATGCTTTATGATTTGGCTGTATAAGTTTAAAAAAAAAAAATTGTTAGTAATAACTAACTAGGGGTTAATATTTAAACTAAATGCATTATTGAACTAATTTAATTAAAAAATGGAATATTATACATTTTACGCATTTTTTAACCCTGAGGACATAAATGATTAGACTTCAAATGAGTGTCGTTTACAAACCGGTTGACCAAATGAGGTGAAACAAGCATCAACAGGAAGCTTATAAAAAATCGATTTCAACCAAGCAATCAAAACAAAAATCTAAAGAAGATGAAAAATCAATAAAATCATGAAATAATTAACTTAATAAAAATCTTAAAAGGCACTTAGCTAAAATTTTATAGAAAGGGTCCCCATTATTTTAAGTGAACAAGTTAAAAATGGGGGGGTTGTTGTACCGTACAACACAGTCTTGGTGTACCAAGCACGAGGTGCTTGCTTCAACCCATACAATGCTCTCTTGAGTCTGCACACATGTGACTCCCTGTCAAAGGTCTCAAAACCTTTTGGCTTCTAAATGTACACTTCTTCCTCAATAACTCCATTGAGAAAGGTTGTCTTTACATCCATTTGATGTATCTGCCACCCCATCTGTACTATGAGTGCAAGGATAGATCTAATCGATGAGTACCTTGCAACCGGTGTAAAAGTCTCCTCATATTTAATCCCCTCTACCTGTGAGAATCCTCAGGCCACAAATATAGCCTTGTATTTCTCCACACTCCCATTTGCTACGTGATTCCCGTTGTAGATCCACTTAGATCCAACCACTAACTTCCCCACTGGTCTTGGGACCACTTCCGATGCACTGTTTCTGATAATGGAGTCATACTCCTCAACCATGGCATCAACCCATGTTGGTTGCTACACTGCTATCTCAAAAGAGGATGTTCTGTCACAATACATTCACTCATAAGATCCATGTATCCAGTATAACAGCCTAGGGACCTTCTCTACCTGCACTGTGATGTAGGTGCTCCTACATGCTCTTTCACATCTAGCATCAATCTGTTAGCCTCTCTGGTGCGCTTCCTACCATTTATGGTGGATGGCTCTACATGAGTGGTTTTTGCCACTCCATGATCCTTTGCTTGTGGCTGCTCCACATCCTGAGGTTCATCCTTTGGAACTAAGAGTTTCTCATTTGCATGCAAGTCAAGCTACCTCTCAAGGGAAAATCGCATGGCTTTCTCGTACTTCCCCATGGTACATCCCTTGCATGTGTCTATCTGCGCAAGAGTACCCTTTGGAAGACTTGTAGAAATATGCTGCATGATCCTCAAAGCATTGTGGTGTAGATAACCCAATCTCCTATGCCATAACTCACCTGTATCCCATCTCACCACCTTCCCTGCTTTACTGCTCAATGTTGTGCAGCCATCTACATCAAGTTTGTATAGGTTCTTCACATGAACCCCAATCTTCTTTACCTATCTTGTGGCTTTGTGACGAAGGAATGCCTTTCCTTCACTAAAAACCACATCATATCCAAGGTCCTCCAACATAGCAACTGAAACTAAATTCTTTTTCAAGCCTGGTACATGCATGACATATTTTAATATGAAAGGTTTACCTGGTTGTCTCTGGAAAGTAACTGTACCAATCCCGGTAGCGCTATACCTCCCGTCATCACCCATATTGATGTGCATCTGAAGATCCTTATCCCCCAAACTACTAAAGAATTCTTTATTTTCCGTCATGTGGGAAGATGCTCCACTATCCAAGTACCACATAGATCATCACAATTGACGCCATTCATGCGATGAGAGAGAAGTCCAACTCAAATTGTGAGGCCAAAGCTTCACCCACTGCAGCTCCTAGAGCCTTCTTGTTGTTATTCTTATTTTGTGGGAAATTTGTGGAATAGTGTCCATGATCATGACAGTGAAAACATTTCACCTTTTTCATGTCACGCTTCTTGCCTTCTTTGCCGGTCTCAGATTTGGAATGGGATTTCTTCCCCTTCCCCTTCTTTGCCTTACCAGCCAAGGCACAATTTTCTTCATCATCAATCTTGGATGAGGATCCATCCCTGGTATTCCGTTGAAACTTTTCTTGTACCAAATCTGGCCAAAGTCACTCCCAATCTGGTAACTTATCCCTCCCATTCACAGAGTCCTGGTAACTATTCCAGCTCTTGGGAAGGCCTAGAAGTGCTAGGCTCACTAAGTCATCATCAACTATAGTAATCCCAACACTTCCAAGCTCATCTCAACATTGAGTGAACTTGGTCAAGTATTTGTAGATTGTATTGCCCTTCTCCATTTTGATTTTCTTGACCTTGTCCTTGAGTACCAATTTTATGTGGTCACTACTGCTTTGAAACAGATTTGTCAAGGCCTTCTGCATAGCATATGGAGTTTCCTTTCCATGGAGACTCGAGACAATATGATCTCGAACCCCCTCTAACAAGATCCTCCTCACCTTTTCTACCTTCTTCTACCATGCATCAAGAAGTTGGAAATCTGTTGCTGCGGGCTTGGGAATATCATTATCTATGAATTCCTTCGGCCCATTTTCCTCCAACAATGCCTCCATATTGTCCTTTCATGCAATATAATTTGAACTGCCCTCGAGTTCATATTCGAGTCTCAAGCCATTGAAAGACATCTTGATCAACTTATAGCTCCAAAGAAAGCACCTGCAAATTTGAATACAGTTCAACAAAAACTCAATTTCTTCTCCACTATTGTGATTCTTGGCGCTCTGATACTATGTAGAAAATATTTGACACAACTCTGATACCATGTATAAATTACACCAATGGATTCAATCCAATCATGTAATGTACTAAAACAAGATACTGAATCCTTCTACAATATTTACAGAATATAAATTTTGATCGCTCAATCACATGCAAGTAAGAGAAAGAAGTAAATCAATACACAACACCAGATATTCCTGGGAAATAAACTACTCAAAACCCCTCCATATTTATTGTACAATCAACCAAGGAATCATGAAACAATACAATGTATTTGTGATCACCACAACCTCATACACTCTACCAAATGCTTCACACTTATCTAGGCAAAATTGGACAAACACGTAGCCAACTATCAGCCTACCCTCACCCTACCCTGCTTACACAATCCCTAGAGAATTAAACTCCTATTAAATAGGAAATTCAACCTTCTTTGATTTCGCAATTCATCATGGGCTTCTTGTGGTTATATAACTGCATCTGGGCAGTTTGCTAAAAATACAACTGATATTTTACTTGCTTTGAACCTTTGTCTCAACTCAGTCTCCACCAGAATTAGCATGCATTCAACTATGAATAGTGAATCATCAGTTACTTGGTAGATCACTACTAGTGAATTAAATCTATTTTAATTCACTTGATCTTCCACTATCTCATCAAACAATTAGAACTAGTTAAATTGATTTTAACTCAATTAATGTGAGTTAACTGATCCCACTCACAATGCACTAGTGCTACAACTGCAACTGGACCCTGTTAATAATAGAATCACTCTACATGCCTATCTTTTGACCCTCAACTCGAAATTCTTGAGCTAACTAAGTCTATCACACTTGGTTAACTATTACAAGTTGTTATGAGATAAGATTACAATTTATTTTCCAATTTATTTAAAAATTGGTTGCACACTAATGTGTCGCTAGGATCCATCATTGTGTGACCTATGATCCCACACTAGTGTGTGTGTTGCATTTTCTTGTTGAATTTAAAAGGTATTTATTTTACAAACTTATTTTTATGCAACACAAGTCTACTTTTTAGACAATGGTGCGTAATTTCCTTTCTTAAATTATGGGACCACCGTTCTATGGTCGATTTCATAGGATGTTCAAAGTGCCTCATTTGTAATCCAGCCAAAAAATCAATCATGTGTTTGGAATTTTTCTGAAAGGTGGTTGGTATATATTTTACAAACTGGTAAACTTGAAATGATAATGGTCCAATCATTACTACATCCTTGAAGGAATAGGGTTGGGATGTGGAGGGTGCATTGGTACCTAGCGCTCCTCCAAAAGGATTAAGAGAAAATGCATGACAACATTTTTGTTGATGACATAATATGCTATAAGGAAACATTTCGATGAATTAACTCCCCACAGATAGAAATCTCTAATAGCTTTAGTGGGATACACTCCTTCTATATCTGAGGTTTTTCAACACTCTGTGCTCATGCATAGGCTATGAACAACAGGCTTGCCTCGTTGTGCTTGCATTATATTTTTTTCCAAATCTTGTGCACATGCATTCATCCATGGCCTCTATTCATGGGAAGATGAGTTTCCAAAATATTATATTCCTTTGGTGTACCTTTGCACCTTTAGGGGCAATTGCTAGTTTTTATTTTTTACTCTAAAAATGGTGAATCGCCCTGCATGGTTGAGATCATAATCTTGAATCCTATTAGTTCTTATAAATTTTATTTTTGTTGTACATTTTTCTTAGGAAGCCTATTTTAGACCACAAAATTCCCCTAATGTCACTAAACCCAAAGAAACCACTTCTTCTAGGGTAGGAATGGACCTACCTGTTGCTCCTTATCCCACACTGCAACGCCACTTTCACCCTAGCACGGGGATTGGAGCTTGAGGGAAGAAATCAAAGGCTTTCTGGTGAATTGGTTTCCACTACAATGAGGGCGACCTTGGGGAAGAGGGTTCGACCTTTCTCCAAAACGATATTGTGGCTAATCAAACCAAGCTAATGTCAGACCCCATTTGTCCACCTTTCCTCTCTCTGTTCCCTATAACACTCATCTGTCCACTCACTGTTTTATATATATGCTGAGGGGATTTAAGAGTAATTTCATCCCATGATTGTGGTGAGGGGAGCCTCTTAATTATGTCAAGTAAGCCTTAGGTGGGGGAGAGGGAGACCCTAATTAAAGTGAGAAACCACTGAAATTGGGATTTGCGTGTGTGGGCAGAGACAATCCGAAGCCATTCCTAGCTATAGAGCTAACATATCACTAAAAACTAGAGCAAGGACAGAAGTTAGGGAAAGGAAAAAACTCGTAGAAAATCTAGGTGCATAAGAAAAGGTATAGATATAGACTTATAACCCAAGAAACAAACCCAACCAAAAAGCAGATTAAGATATCATGTAGTTAAGAAATTATATAACTAGCAACACTCCCTTCCTTCCTATATCAAGGGAGCTCAAAGATATCACTCTAACTAGAGCTCAACAAAAAAATATTCATATGTCCTCTACTTAGATTTGTAGGTGCAACAACACCAATAACTATCATGTACTTTTCCCTTCCTCTTTAGTATCACAAAATCATTCATTTTGGTTCCATTAAAAAAAAAAACGTATTTCATTTTAGCCTCTCCTATATAGCTCGCTTTTGTTTAAGCTCAGAGTTCGACCCAGAAGTAAATCGAGTCATGGGTTTTGGTTTTTGTAACTTTGAATGTATACGATAGTGGAACAACTTCATGGAACAACAAGAAGTTGTATCGATTTGTTGCACATAAACCAATACCCATTATCAAAGCCAACTGGATTGATTCTGTGAGAAATTGAAAAGGTTTCGCGCTAGTAGTTGGTGTTTCGCAAGGTATAAGCAGATAAGAGTGCTGGTGGTTAGGGGCTACAGGTGAGCTAACCCCATATAACCTATCACAAGTCCAGTCGATGAGGACTGTTCAAGCTGCTAGTTTAAAGCTCACAATTAGCACTAACTGAGCTAGCTTAGTGGTCAGGTTCGAGATAACTATTACACTCCACGACAACATTAGCATCGTCTCTCCTCCCCCATGTCTGGAGGGGTTGGACGAGAGGGATGTATTAACTGCGTGTGCTTACGTATCTCTAGGCATAAATGTGAGCAGGACCATTGGAATCAAAGCTAGCATCCTCACGTTGTTCAAAAGCCGGAGGAAGGTAGGCATGTGTGATGCAGAGTAGGCACGACTGATGGTGCTTGAATGTTGACAAGGCATATGCGATACGAGGTTCAAACAACTCATACAGTGTGGATAGGAGATACATGGGCCACATGCAAGCCCCACATGCAAGCTTCACGTGCCCACCCCCAAGTTTTCTTTCCTATATTTAATTTAATTTGTATCTATTTTTTTTAATAATTTTTCTATATCAATAGACTCTGTAAATTTAAAATAAAAAAATTGTACCACCTTTTACATGCAACGTGTCTATACGTTCACATATGTATACACTATATCATCTTAGTCTTCATTACGATGAAACGCTGAATCAAGGCCGCCATCAAGGTATGCATTGGGTGAAATATGTTGAAACTGTGAATCGAGGCCACCATCAAGATAGGCATTGGGTGAATTAGAGAAGATTTTTTCATTTTATAAAGGTGTTTCATAGCTAAGAAGCGTATATAAGCTTTCTCCTTTCTAGCACAAAGAGCATTGCGAAAGCTTTTATGCTGAGGGAGGGAGTTGGGGTTCTTTGGCCACTATTGAAATTTTGGTATTCATTCTAATATGTTCACTATTTTCTTAGTTACTATGGTTTCGAGGATGATTTATGGGGATTTAACTATCTTGGTTTTTTAAATTGTGGTTCCTTTCATTGAAGGCACTTTATTGTGTAAGCACATATTTACCAAGTGTCTCATTATGGGCACATGTTGTGAGTTCATTTTTCTTTTATTATAAAAATATGTTGGGAGTCCGTGCTGTCGTTATTATACTGGCATGAATGTGTCTAAAATATATCCAAGAAGAATGGACAATTCACTCTCTTCACTGTGATTCTTATCTTAGTAAAATGAATCCGCGGTTAGCCTTTACAACAATGCAACTTATACCGATGTGATCTATGTAAATTGCCAAATATTGTGTCTAATATAAGGGAGAAAATATCTCTTTCTGAAATATTGTCAATATTTTTGTTGTTTATTTATAAGACAACGATGCAACGCCTATTCTCTGTACACAATATGTATATATGTCAAAATGTAAATGCAGTAGGATGCCCTTCTTGACCTACTCTTGTAGGTCTAATGCTGAGATTTTTAGGAGCTACCATATGTTGCACTCCCTGCTTTCCTACCAAAAGGTAAGGACTTGTTGCTCAGCAGCTCGTCTTGTTTTAAAAAAAAGTACAATTGGATGTCTATATATACTAAAGAGGCTATCTTGTCCAAAAATCTAAAAGTGTAGTTTAATTAATAGTAGATGAAATGACTCTTTTAAGCATTTTTTTTATCAATTTTGTTTAAAATCTAGTATATGTTTTTTAAAATTATTTTGTTTTCAAAGATAAAGTAATTTAGAAAATTTTCAAAGTATTAAATATTTAAAAAGTACTCTATATATTTATATACTTAAAAATATATACTAAATATATTTATATATTTAAAAATATATTTTAAATAATAAAAAACAATAAGAAATCACAATCTCAATAAAAAGTGATATTTTGAAATTATATTGAATTAAAAATCCATTTAAAATCACAATCTCCAATTTATGGATGAATGAATGAATGGTATTTTAACGTCCACGAGACTAAAAATAGTCTATGGGACTACCAACTTCCTTGTTTTTTTGCCTTCTATAATTCAATCATTTTCTTACTCAAATTGATGATCAGTTGACCCAACCTTCTAACATTTCTCTCACTGAAAAGACAATGCCATGAAATTGATGCTAACATACTATGGTAATTGTCCCTAATGTCTCTGAAAGCAACACATTCCAAAATGAAATGCTTTTCTGATTCCACAACCCCAGAAGTGGAAAAAGTACACACCCTTTCTTCCCAAGCTTCTTTAGGTCTCTTCCACCGTCTCGCTTCACACCGAAGTTTATGTGAATTAGTTATGAGCAATAGGAATCTTTTCTCTCCACGAAATGATAGGTCCAATGTACTCTTTTTGTTGGAGATCACAAGTGGGATTGAATTCCTGAACATAGTACTTCTTCTTTCTACCAACTCTTTTCCCCATATACCCTTACGAAACTTCTCCAACACAAAATTCTTTAACTCCTTGCTATTTATGGACATGTATTAAGGTAAATATTCCATTTTTGCATCCATTTGTTTTTTGTCTCATCAATGATTTCTTTCTTTCACTCATGCCTTCATTGAAGATAAATTTCGACCATCTACCTCCTCCCTTTTGCTCAATTATTTTTAGATACCTTATATGACGCACCATAGAAATTGCTTTGATGGCAGCTGCCCCTGTTTCGCTCAACGTTATCTCATTGGGAACCAAACTTTTTATTGTGAACTTGCTCATGATCAAGAATTTATGAATTTTTTCAATTTGTTTCCATTTGGAAACAGGGATGTTGCTAGCCCACAATTCACACCCATATAATATCACTGGACAAACTAAGAGTCCAAAGATCACTTTGATCGTGTTCCAATCCCATAACTCTGCCTCTCTACATCTGTTTTGAAGTGCATATAATGATTTTTACCCTCCTAAAATTCTTTTCTTTCTGCAATCCTCCCAATTAAGCTTGTTGTTGAAATTGATCCCAAGGTACTTGTATTCATTTACTTCTTCAAGAATGTTGCCTTCAAAGAACAATGTATGTTGGCTTTGCTTCCTTTTATTAGAGAAAATCATTATTTTGGTCTTACTGGTATTGACTTGCATCCCCACTGCTTTACAAAAATTCTCAAGGGCATATAGGTGCATCTACAATCCATGGGAAAATTTAGCAACCAGCACAAGATCATCGGCATATAGAAGAAACTTTATCACAAACTCCCCCAATTGAACACCATCCCCACCTTGCAAATTTAGCCACTCTTCCAATTTGTCAATATAGAAACCAAAAAGGGTAGGGGATAAAGGGAAACCTTGCTTGACTGCGATGTCACTTCTAAAACTTTCTGAAATTCCTGCTGAAGTTCTAATTTTGACTTTCACCTCTTCATAAAGCCTATGGACAACAACTCTATATTGTAAAGGAATTTCAATCTCTTCCATTCTATGCCACAACTAATCTCTAGGGACTGTGTCAAATTCCTTTTTGAAGTCAGCAATCAGAAAAATACTTCTTCTCCCCCCCCCAAAAAAACCTTTTCAACAATGTGTCTCAACGTGATACTATGATCTACTGTAGAATGCTTCGGCCTAAAACCTTCTTTCCCTTTTGCCATCTTTTCTTTTACTTATGCCCACTTACTGATTATATTTTCTACCATGCCGCTGAAAATCTTTGCAAACAAAGGATTCATCATAATGGTTCTATAATTTGAGGGATTATTAATGTCTCCACTTTTAAAAAGGGGAATTGCTAGACGTTGTACAATCCCTTGGGAATCCTTGTTGAATGACATTGTTGAATATTTCCATGATGTGCGGTGCCAAAATGTTCATTCCCCACTTTAGATATTTTGCTTAAAGTTCAAACAAGTCCTTAAAGTTCAAACAAGTCCTTTGCCTTCCCTGTTTTCAACTTTTTAATTCTTGCCTCTACCTCCTGTACTGTGAAAAGCTTTGTAGTTGTGTTGATCCTGGGAGGAGGCTTGACCTCTAATTAATTTTCATAGAGTTTTCTTGCTTAGTCAAACCATTGATTGGCTGTAATATTATTTTCAAATTGCATCTTCCTTGGTTGAAGTTCCTGCCAAAAAAATTTTGGGTTATTCTTGTTGAGAATTTAGTGGGCTGGTGTTTAATACAAATTCTCTTCTTGATAATTACTTATGAGATTACTTGAGTTACTTATGTCTTCTCTTTGTTATCTTGTTTAGTCTATCATCAAGTCAATTATCAAAATAAACACGACACAAACTTAGGCTCCTAGAGGCAGGGAAAAACCTCTCCCTCTTGGAGAGGAAAACCCACAAAGAATTATTCTTATAGATCTTCAAATGACAAGTACCATGACCAAGACTTAGACCCTTGACCTAGATATGCTTCCAAGACCTTGACACAGCTTCTTGATTCTTCTCTTCTTCAACAATTTGCTCTATTTTTCACTAGAGAAATCGGTCTCCAAGATTCAGTTCTTCTAACTGAAGTTAGGAAGGTAAATCACATATTTACCTTCCTCACCCTTTCACATTTTTCAAATTTCCCTCTTTTCATGCACTGTGGGAGTGTGTTTACTTCGGTATCTTCTTCAGACAAATCTGCACTTTAAATTTTGCCCTTATCTTTAATTCTACTTCAATTTTGTCATGATGTCATTTCCTCTAGGATTGTTCGTGTAGGGTATTATTCTGATCTGCAATTGATCTCAAGTCCGCACCCTTTTCTTCTTATGTAGACAACATATATACTTGTACCTTGACCCTGTACTTATTCACATATATCTGAAATATTATTTTTCACTGAGATCTATAATCCGCACTGTTATCCTCATCTGCATTGTGCTTGTCTTTTGTCCACACATATGTCTCCGCAATATTTGTACTTATTTTAGAGCTAAATCCGCAATTAATTTCTGTCTTAGGTCCACACCTTTTGATTCAGGAAGATCCACAAATTTTGTCTTTGTGATCACCGAAAACCTTGTCTACAAATGATCTGTGGGTTCAGGTATATCTAGTGAAATGTTTCAGCTATTAGGCCGACCATCTAGCTACATATTAGGCCGACTTGAAGTGTATTTTATTCAGCATTTAATGTGACATTCTCCACTTGTATACCATCATTGATTGAGGGATTTTGTGAGCTAGTCTTCCAGCATAGTTTGAGGGCTGTTAGGCGTCCTTCTTCCACAAGGTCTTGGAGCATATATTGCTAGACTAGATCCTTCATGAACATGACACTCTATTATATTTTATACCTAGAAGACACAAGCCTAATAGACATCAAGAAGAAGTCTATTAACCTATATAATAAAATCTTGCTAATGAAACCCATGAAGCAAGTGCAACAAAATACATTTTATTATCTTTGTTTTCTTCTTTACATAAATACACAACTACATAGTCAACATGAAGACTGACCTAGTTACACTTTTCAACACTCCCTCTTAACTAGGGAGGTATTCAAATAGGTACATGGTTACTTTCAAACTGAAGAATCAGATTGGTAATCGCATCTGTATAGCATCATATCAACCAACATTGTCCTAGTGCAAGGCCTTGAATAACAACCCCATCTCTCAACGAGACAATGGGCTACAATGCTGGCGAGACACATGAATTATAGACACCATAGTCATTGTATCTCCAAGGTACATAATCCACCCGGGTGTTCCCAAAGTATGGCCTTCTTGGACTATTCTTCTCTTCGGTAGCTAGCCCTCAAAGAATAATGGTCCCTGACTACTCTTATCTGTTGATCAACGATTGTCATTGATGTCAACCCAAGCAGCACCAGGGGCTAACCCAATATTGCATGGGAATTTTGACCTACCAAATTAATATATTCTGGGTCAATAATTCTTTTGATGGTTTCTACTTGTCGAGATGTTTCCGTTAATATATGGCACGCCATGTAATTCTTCACGGTTTGAGAGATATTCATGTTTGAAGTTTGCACCCCCAGTTAGTGGGCTAAAACCCCATGGGGTTGGGGCATGGGTCATTGAAAAGTCATAATTAATATTTTTTAAGCTCCTAAAATCCCTCCCACGTTCACTTGTTGAAGCCCCTCTCAACCTAAGGATTTATATATATTGTGATCTTCATTTCCTCCTTAGGTAAGAGATTTCGCCATCTGAAACAGGTCATCGTGGAATTGGCGCTCTAAATTTTTTTCTAAAGAGGTTCAAAAGCTGAACTTTTTATGAGGCGAAGCCGAAATCCTGAGGAAGCTACTGTAAAAATTTCAGATCATGATGAACAATATTGTTGGAGATATGATCTGTGGAAGTTAGGGTTTTTGCAGGCTCCTGAAATTCATCTCAAAGAAGTGACCTTGGTAAATTCGTCATAACTCTCTCTCTGAGTATCGGATTGGAATTCCGTAAAAATTGGCGGATAGTGTATAGTATGTACTTTTTTCTCTATCAATTTCAGAGCCAAATGAAGAAACAGTGACACGTGGCATGCCATACAAGTGCGCTCTACTGAAACAGTCCATAATTTGGGCATTGTGAGAGATTGGGTATAACTCTCTCTTGAAGAATCCAAATTGGGTTAGACCTGTGGCATTGGAAAGATGACTCAGAGGAATACTATAGGACCAAAAATTAGCTATTGAGAATCTTAAATAACAGAGATACACTAGATTCAATATCAAGCTCCTAGAAGGCAAGAAAAAGCTAGATCATGTGTTGTCAAGGGTTGCAAAGGACCAGACTTTCTATGGTAGAAAAGCAAAATAAGGTGAAACATAGGGTAGCATGACAAGAGTAGTAACCAAGGTGCATAACAGCAGCAAGAATTTCATCATATGAAGTCTTCAAGTGGGCAGCACTGCATACAATCATTGT
This sequence comes from Pinus albicaulis, assembly GCA_034641835.2. Taxonomy (NCBI): domain Eukaryota; kingdom Viridiplantae; phylum Streptophyta; class Pinopsida; order Pinales; family Pinaceae; genus Pinus; species Pinus albicaulis. Next base: position 20,735,966 of record CM076573.1, read on the forward strand.
ACTTAGTCATTGTAAATACATTATTGTACAAATTGTACTAGTGTCTATCTACCAAGGGTTGAAGAGGCAGTGTTGGGAGGTCTAGGATCATCATTAGGTGGTTGTGTCAAATTTGGGATTATGGTCTAGTATATCTTCTTCTTCTGCATCATTTTATATCATTGTAAAGTGGACCATTTTCCCGACTACGGGAGTCCATTCTTATTTTATTCTTCTATGTAGAAATTTATATAACTGATATGTTATCCACCGAGATTCTCCTGATCACACACTATTTTATCTTCATGCACAATACAGAATCTCTTCTACCATTGATCATTACATGCGGAAATAAAATCAATTTCATGCACACATTAAAACCATAAAAATTCACACATATGAACACAGTATTTCATGGGAAAGCTTAAAGCTGAAAACCCCCAACTATCTGTATATTATATATGTCATAGAGATCATGTAACAATCATTATACAAAACTCCTCACAAGCTCTCAATATAATCTCCACTTTCTACACACTAATCAGGCCCGATCTTGCAAATCCCATGCACCGATATTTGCCAGCCTTTAGCCTGCTTCTACTACGCAATCCCTGCCGAAGAATGCCTCTTGATGAGTTAGAATTACCCCAGACTTGCTCACACAGTCTTTATAGGCATCTCTACTGAGTTTTGGATGCAAAACATGCATCACTTATAGTCACAACTGATAGTCACACTTGCCCTTTCACATATCTCTGCACATATCTCTGCACTGGTCTCCACTGAAACTGTCCATGCACTGAAGTTAACTAATGTATTCTTTAGTTGATTAATGAGTTTATAATTAGTGAGTTAATTAATAATTAATTCATACCACTGTCACTAATTGTATCAATCAGTTAAACTAGATACAAATAGCTCAACTATGTTTAGATTAGTTAAACTGAACACAACTCCATTAACTCCTCAATCAACTCCACCAAACTCTCTCACATGAGTTCTAACTGAAGTATCCATGAAATAGCTCCACATAACCCTCAGGAATAGTGTAATTCCTTTTGTCAGCTCCTGTGTCACATCTGTGCACTTAACTGAAGTGCTCCAAGAGAAAAAGATAATGTTTAGAGTCCAAATATTATTCAGAGCTAATAATATTTGACATATCTATTTTTAGACTGGCAATCTAAAAATAGATTCTGCCCAATATGTCTAAAAATAGAAATCCATCTATTTTTCCAACTTGACCAACCATCCACAAATAGCATCCCGCAACTTATAGAACATGATCCATATGTCTAAAAATAGACTTTGCAACAAAAATCACCTGTGTGGCCTCCACCTAGTTTAGCTGATCACTTTCCAACTAGGATCTAGAAAGATGTTTCAGGATGCCTCCTTCATTGTTTCTTGTTGCAATCTTCAACATTACATACGGTGGTAGGGTGGTGCTAGGGTGAGTTGTAGCTCATTTGGTGTTGGGGCATCCGTTTGGTTGACTATTGAAGAATCTCGGGCGTTGGAGCGTCCATCCAATGGGAGCTGGAGAATAATTATTTTCTAGATACTAGGAAGTTGGACCTTTATTTTCAATTGGAGTTTAATATTAAAGAATTATTAGAAAGGAATTCAGGTGGTTTTTGTCTTGGAGAGGCTTTCCACCTTAAAAGCGTATTGCATTGCGTTCCTCTTGTTTGCTGCTATCATTGTACAAACATTGATAATAATTGAAGATTAATTAATGCTCTAATTGAAAGAAATATTGATTCACCCCCCCTCTCAGTATTTCCAACAATTGGTATCAGAGCTTGGTTCCTTCAATAGTAGTTTAACAACTGGAAGGAGTTCATGGAGCATACCAAGAATGGTGTACCTCTGTTCAATGAAAATAATTATGCACTCTGGAAAGGAAGAATGGAGGTCTATCTCTTGGTGCAAGGTTACAAAGTATGGGACACTGTTCAAAATGGATTTACATCAACTGCAGAGGAACAAGGTAAGAAGAATTTGGTAAATGATGCAAAAGCAAATAATATTATTATCGATGGACTTATTGAATCTGCTTATCATAAGGTGTTGGGTTGTAAAACCGCCAAAAATGTATGGGACAAGCTTGAGAATATATATGCAGGTGACTCAAATGTCAAAGAAGAAAAGCTTCAAATCTATAGAGCAAAATTTGAGCAACTCAGAATGAAAGAAGATTGCAACATTGCTGCATACTTTCAATACGTTGATGAAATAACCAATACTCTGGAAGGATTGGGAGAGCCATTTGATGAGAATAATATTATACGGAAGATTCTTAGAACGTTACTAGGGAGATTCAACCCAAAGGTATCAGTCTTAGAATAAAGTGCAAATCTGGACAAACTCAGCAAAGAGGAATTGCATGGATTTCTCATAGCATATGAAATGAGACTTGATGAAGAAGAGGGTATTTCGCATCTAGAAACTGCGTTCATTGCATCTAAGAAAACCAATAAGGATAAACAACCTTCAATTGAAAAAACATGCACATGCAAGTGTGAAGAAAAGGGAGATGATGAAGAAGGTCTTTTAGATGAAGAATATGCTTACTTCACGAGAAAACTACAAACTGGTAAGGGAAAATTCAAAGGTAAACTTCCATTGATATGTTTCAGTTGTAATGAGGTTGGGCATTTTGCAGCAAAATTTCCATACAAAAGTAATGACAACTCAAAAAGAAAGAAAGGCTTTAAGAAATTCAACAAGCAAGGATCCAAGGAACTTTCTCTCTAAAAGAAAGATAGCTCATCATCAGAGTAGAAGACAATGTGTGATGTGAAGGAAAAACTTGATGCGAGAGTATTGTTTATGGCCAAGCACAATAAAAACGAGAGGTATCAAACAACGAAGAAGAAGGATGGACCATAGAAGAATTTTATGAGGAAACAGTAAACATAAAAGATATCAAGGTGGAGAAGATCCATTCCAAAACTCTTGAAGAACAAGTTCAAGGTCTCAAAATTGAAGTTGAAGAACACAAATGCATTGAAGAGTCACTTCAAAAGAAGTTGGAAGAAAGCAACCAAGAAAGGGAAGAATTAGAAGCCCAAGTAGTCTCGATGCGTGAGGAAGTGAAGAAAGGAAAAGTTATCCAAAACTATGCCAATAGCTCAAGGGCATTGGAAGAACTCATCAACAATCAACGATCTTACAATGAAAAAACTAGCATTGGTTACAAAGAAGAAGAAGCAAGACCTTGTACAACAAAATACAATGAACCTATGAGATCTGACATGCATGAAGACTTCATTGGACAAGAGTCGCAAGAACAACCTTGGAAGACAATTCCTCGATGAAAATTTCCATCCAGGTACCAACATATTTTTTATGGCTACTGTTATTCATGTGGAAAATTTGGTCATAAATCTGTAGAATGTCACACGTACCCTAGGAATGAATACAATTCCAGGAGATCTGTCAAATATGAACCTCCCAGGGCTCAACGAAACATCAATAGATTTGAACATTTAAGAAATAGTATTGAATGTTACAAATTTCGAAACTTTGGACACATAGCCAAAGAATGCAGACTTGAAAATCCTCGAGAAGAATCTTTGAAGCCACAGAATGAACAAACATGGAAGAAGAAGAAGACTGATAATTGTGCTCTCGCTTTCAAGGCTCAAAACAACAAAGATGTGTGGTATGTTGATAGCAGTTTATCGTCATACTCCTTGGAGATATACATAAATTTGTATCTCTGAAAGGGAAGAAGGATGGAACCCTGTCCTTTGGAAGTGATGGATCTTCAAATGTTATAGGATCAGTTATTGTCACTCTCGGAAGCAAATATGCTCTAGCCAAGAATGTTCTATTGGTTGAAAACTTGAATCACAATCTGCTCAATGTTGGACAAATGTGTGATCAAGGACACACAATACTATTCAACTTCACAAAATGTGAAATCAGGAAAGGCAGGTATGGTGAAATTGTGGCTACAAAAATTCGAGCTCCAAACGACATATATGTTCTGGATGAAGCAACTAAAGCATGTCTAATAGCTAAAGAGGATGATACAATAATTGGTAGCAATGATGATCGACTAAGTAAGAAGTTTGCTACAAAGGTGCAAAGTGATTTCGAGATGTCTTTACTTGGTGAGCTGACATAGTTCTTAGGGCTTCAAATATCTCAGCAAGAGAAAGGAATATTTATATGTCAAGCCAAGTACATCAAGGAAATGCTCAAGAAATTTAAAATGGAAGATTGCAAACCCATCCTTACTCCAATGGTAACAGGTTGCAAATTGAGTATAGACGACTCATCTAAGGATCATTATCAAGGTTGTGCGGATCTATGATTAGTAGTCTTCTATGTGACCTCGGGCCGGATGTTATGCGACGGTTGGAAAAAGTAGCAAGATTCAAAAACGATTCCAAAAAGAATCACATATTAAATATTCGCCGGACATTGGAATATCATGCATGACTTGGGATTTTCCCAAGTTCTCATTAGATTTTCCTTTTTCGAAATATAAGTGGAAATGAATTACGGGTACGGACGTTTGTGTGGGGGAGTGGAAGTGTGTATAGGTCTGCAGGACGGTTGTGTGTCAGTGCGAGCGGAAGTGTGTACAGGTCCGCAGGATGGTTGTGTTTCAGGGGGAGTTACCCTTTGCCATTGATGTCAAAAGGGGAGAGAATTTTGTAGGAAGAGGTGTCATGATCGTAGGGGGAGTACTTGTGTTGCCATCAATGCCAAAGGAGGAGATTTTTGATCAGCGATTGTCATTGATGTCAACCCAAGCAGCACCAGGGGCTAGCCCAATATTGCATGGGAATTTTGACCTACCAAATTAATATATTCTGGGTGAATAATGCTTTTGATGGTTTCTACTTGTCGAGATGTTTCCGTTGATATATGGCACGCCATTTAATTCTTCACGGTTTGAGAGGTATTCATGTTTGAAGTTTGTACCCCCAGTTAGTGGGCTAAAACCCCATGGGGTTGGGGCATGGGTCATTGAAAAGTCATAATTAATATTTTTTAAGCTCCTAAAATCCCTCCCATGTTCACTTGTTGAAGCCCCTCTCAACCTAAGGATTTATATAAATTGTGATGTTCATTTCCTCCTTAGGTAAGGGATTTCGCCATCTGAAACAGGTCATTGTGGAATTTATGCTCTAACTTTTTTTATATGACGGTTCAGAAGCTGAAATTTTTATGAGGCGAAGCTGAAATCCTAAGGAAGCTACTATAAAAATTTCAGATCAAGATGCGTAATATTTTTGGAGATATGATCTGTGGAATTCAACGTTTTTGCAGACTCCTGAAATTCATCTCAAAGAAGTGGCCTTGGTAAATTCATCATAACTTTCTCTATGAGTATCAGATTGGAATTCTGTAAAAAGTTACGGATAGTGCATAGTCTTTAATTTTCGCTCTATCAAGTGACACGTGGCACGCCGTAAAAGTGCACTCTACTGAAACAGCCCATAATTAGGGCATTCTGAGAGATTGGGTATAACTCTCTCTTGAAGAATCAAAATTAGGTCAGACCTGTGGCATTGGAAAGATGACTCAGAGGACTACTACAGGACCAAAAATCAGATATTGAGGATCTGAAATATCAGAGATACACTAGATTCAATATCGAGCTCCTAGAAGGCAAGAAAAAACTAGATCATGTGTTGTCAAGGGTTGCAAAGGACCAGACTTTCTACGGCAGCAAAGCAAAGCAAGGTGCAGCGGAGTGCTTATGACAAATGACATCAGGTACATAGCAGTGATAGAAGTTTATTATGCATACAATCATTGTAAAGGTATCATTGTACTTAGTCATTGTAAATACATCATTGTACAAATTGTACTAGTGTCTATCTGCCAAGGGTTGAAGAGGCAGTGTTGGGAGGTCTAGGATCATCATTAGGTGGTTGTATCAAAGTTGTGGTTATGGTCTAGTATATATTCTTCTTCTACATCATTCTATATCATTGTAAAGTGGACCATTTTCCCTGGTACGGGAGTCCATTCTTATTTTATTCTTCTATAGGGTGGTAGGGTGGTGTTAGGGTGAGTTGTAGTTAATTGGGTGTTGCGGCATCCGTTTAGTTGACTACTAAAGAATATTGGGCATTGGAGTGTCCATCCAATGGGAGCTGGAGAAGAATTCTTTTCTAGATTCTAGGAAGTTGGAGCTTTATTTTCAATTAGAGTTGAATATTAAAGAATTATTAGAAAAGCATTAGGTGGTTTTTGTCCCGGAGTGGGTTTCCACCTTAAAAACTGTGTGCATTTGTGTTCCTCTTGTTTGCTGCTATCATTGTACAAACACTGATAATAATTGAAGATTAACTAATGCTCTAATTGAAAGGAATACTGAATCCCCCCCCTCAGTATTTCCAACATTATCTTGAATGCCCTAACACATTCTCAAAGAGTATCGAATGCTAGATGATTACCCAATCCTCCATTCTGTCTTCTGAAGTGAAGACCAGAGTTATGTGTCCATATCTCCCTCTCAGCCAGGGAAGACCTATTCCAGAAGGGAATGTACTCATTCTTGTATAAGGAATGTACCTAAGCTCATTCTTAGGAATTACCCAGTTTCTTCCAAGTAAGAAACTTCTCACCAGGCTCCCTCTCAATTAGGGATCTGTAGCAGCAATGGTGAGACACCCAGCTGCTCATGAATAATTCCTCCCTTCCATGTCATGGATTTTTATAGTGAGGAATCTTCAACTTTAGCTCCATAGGGAACATATCATTCATCACTTTCATTCATGAGTCATGTCATCTACCAGGAAGTGATTCATCTGTCTTTCCCATCTGGTTCACTGTTATGCCATGTTGCTTTCCTTCGAATCATCTCCAAGGATCATACATCCTTTATCATGTTCAGCAGCCTTGCACAAATTCATCTAGATAAACATATACATATGAACTTTTAAAACAAAAGTTACCTCAATGATCATCTTTCACCATGACATCTTCCCGTTGTTGGGTATGTGTTATATTATTTCCAGCTCTGTATTAGGCCGACTTGAAGTGTATTTTCTTCAACATTTAATATGGCACTCTCCACTTGTATTCCATTTTTTATTGAGGGCTTTTTTGAGCTAGTCTTCCAGCATAGTTTGAGGGCTGTTAGGTGTCCTTCTTCCACAAGGTATTGGAGCATATATTGCTAGACTAGATCCTTCATGAACATGACATTTCATTATATTTTATACCTAGAAGACACAAAACTAATAGACATCAAGAAGAAGTATATTAACCTATATAATAAAATCTTGCTGAGGAAACCCATGAAGCAAGTGCAACAAAATACATTTTACTATCTTTGTTTTCTTCTTTACATAAATGCACAATTACATAGTCAACATGAAGACCGACCTAGTTTCACTTTCAACAATTCTTGCCTAGATATATCAACTCTTCCTGCGTTGTTTGTATGAACTCATATTTTTTCTTTTTTAAAATATGCTTATATAAATTTACATTCATCTTCCCCTCTCCTTCCTTTTTCAAGGTTTTCCTTGCCATTTTGCATTCCTCATCAAACCACGCATTTATAGGAAAACAATTTGATTCTAATTTCCTATTTTTTGCTCTTTTGCACTTCTCAAGTGCACCCTGGATTATATTTGTTAACTCATGGTTGTTGAGGCTTTGGGGATCAATTTTCTCCTTCTGAATTGATCTCTTCAACATTGTTTTGAAGATAGTGCAATTTTCTTGTGTTAGAAGAATTTTTCCCCTTGATGCCGATTGTTGAGATTATTGGGTTTTCCTCCTATTATGTGTTTCTTCTAACTATGATAACTTTATATAAATTGGGTTATGATCTAATTTTAAGTCCCAAATATTCTCTCCAATCTTAACTTCATCTATTCTTTCTATTAGGCTTTGTGAACCAATAACATAGTCAACGAGACTTGCCCCATTGTATGTGTTGCAAGTGAAGTTCCCAAACTTTTTCCATCTATCTATACCATTGCAGATAATTAAGTTGAAAGCACCACACAACGTAAGCAATTCCTCTCCAAAATTATTACTAACTTTGTCATCTTCTGAACATCTCAACCATCGAGAATTCTCCTCTTCAATGAGCCAGATAGGATTCTGATCCTCTTTGCAACAAAGAATAATGCCCTGCTGATTTGTTGTTCTAGCATTGAAATCTCCCACTAAAAGTACTTCTCCCTTTTGAGAATATGCGGCAATTACTTCCTTTAAAGCTGCATATGGATCTTTGCTATCCAATCCCTTATTTTTGTATTTTTTTATACTTGCGGCGCAAAATAACATGTTGCAATTCTTATGTCGTTCTCATTCTTTGTTATTTTGAACCATAAATATTGTTTATTTGTATCTTCTTTCACTAACTGAGTGTAACAACCTTATTTTTCTTTCACTAAAACCAATATTCCTCTGTACCCTTTGCCATTTTCTTCTGCCTCATTCCAAACTGCCAACTTCAAATAACCATCAACCATAGGAATGTTGCAACCATCATGTTCATGAGTTTATGTGAGACAAATTATGTCTCTACTTTCTACATTATGCCCAATCCCAAGTCCCATCCTCCAAGGGTAACCTCTACAGTTCCAACAAACTAGACTTAGGTAGACCAGGGTAGGATTTGGTTGCTACGTGGTTTGGCACACAAGACTCAAATTTGAGTCTTCACCCCTTTTCATCCACGTTGATCCTGTTGTTTTCCTCCCTATTATAGAATTACCTGTTTTTTCTTTATCGTTAGTTTGCTGCCATATTTTTCCATGAGGCCCAAACATTGCAATAACTGCTTTACCATTGTACAACCATGCTCTTTTCCCTTCGTTTCTTGCTGCTCTAACTTTCTCCACTTCTTCTCTTCTCTCTTCTTGTTGCTTGCTAGTTAAATATTCATCTAGGAAGAAGTGTGAGCATTTCAAGAGTTTCTTTTTTCTTAAGAGATGATGTTTCTCTTGCACACTTGCCATGATGACTTTTATAGGTCAAGGCCTTTCCTCACATATTTTTCCCACCCTCCTTGCTTGACAAATTTTCCCTCTCCACTGTAATTTCTCTCTCAAAAGTCCCTTGTCAAATTAAAAGTGATTTCATTCTTTCCATAGTCTCTTATTCCCCTGATAGGAAACTTTGTTTCCCTCTCTTTTATTTCTTTATGTTCCCTTTCTTGTGCTCTACGAGAACTTACATTTTCTTTTTCCTCTATCATCTGACCATTAGAGTCCTTGACCTTAGTTTTGATTCATTTTGGAATGTATGTCTTCTTGTTCTCTTTTGCCTTCTTTTCGAAAAGGACTGTTTGTTGAACTATTTGTGAATCTACCCAAGTTGTTTTAGAGACTATCACATCTTTGTTTGCTGCCATTGCGTCATTCCTGGTTTGCCATGTTGCCTTCATGTTTTACCATTCTCATTTTCCTGCCTCTACAACATCTTGTAACATTGTTACATGCTCTTTTAAAATTCTATTACCTTCCATTAAACATTGATTTGCAAGTGTGATCTCTGAAAGTTTCCGGTCTCTTTCCTATTCTTTGGATTCTAAAATTTCTAGCCTTGCTCTGAACTTCATCAATTCTTCATGTTCTTTGGCTTCTAAAATTTCCATTCTTGCCCCGACCCTCATCAATTCTTGGACATAGATATTTGATGACCAAGAAAGAGGTGTAGTTGTGGGACTGTAAATGATTGACTCTTATTTATTTGTGTTGGTCTTCTTCTTTTGGGTCTATTTTCTTCTACTTTGTTCCAATTTAAAGTGGGTTAAAAATCCATTTACTTTATCAATTAAACTAAGCAAAATGTAAACCTACTAGAAAAACTACCTCGCAATTATTTTTTAATGTAAACCTATTAGGGGAGAGGCTTCTATTGTTGTGCAAGGACCAGTAGTAGTTATAGCACTGGTCCCACACATCCATAAAAAAAATAAAATAAAATAAAAAATAATAAAATAAAATAAAAATAAAAATAAAAAATAAAATAAAATAAAATAAATAAATAAATTCACATAAATACTTTATATTAAGTTGGATAAGTTATATAAATATGTCCAAAATGGGCCCAAATTTTTATTGGACCAACAATTGTCAAACACCAAGGCTTAACATCACAAGTTGACAAAACCTATTGTCTCAAGTACCTCCAGCTCTAAATTACCAACTAAGTCAAAATGCACTACAAAACATTACAATGCTTTCCATCCAAAAGTACACCTATCCCATAAAACAATCACCCACTGATTTTTCATTGGAGCAACACATCTCATTGTTGGGTAACACCTGCACAAGAATAGGTGAAATGTGTGTCAGCCATATGTACATGTCTATTTAACCATTCAACCTACTGAAGACATTAAATGACGCCATTCAATTCAGGAAATAGTTCACCCAACCCTTTCAATTCAAGTATTAAGCACAACAACCCTTTCAATGCAGGAATTAAATTCAGGAAAGCATTTAAATTCAGGAAAGCACAAGAAAGCACAAGGATCCACCATGAAAGCTTATCAGCCATTGCATCATGTACAAATCAATCTACAACACAAATTTGAATTTGGGAGATGGAAATCCATGCCAATCTTCCCTACCAATTAAATTCTAGATCATAAAACTACAAAACATCAACCCTTACTGTTTTTCATTTGAAACATTCATTCTACTCATCAGCTGCTGCAGACATACAATCAAACTTTTCAAACAATGTTCCATTCATTTTGCAGACATACAATTGAAGTGTTTAGACAATGTTACATTCATTATATTCATCAGTTGTTACAGACATACAGACAGAGTGTGTGCACAATGTTACATTCATTCTCTTCATCGATTGCTGGAGACATATAGGTTTTTGTTGAATAATGTTATTATATTGAGTACTTTATCATTATTTTAGTTGAGAAACCATGCTAAGATTATAAGTTATAGATCATATCCCTGCTAGTATCTGCTTATTGGAGCTTAGCTCAGTAACTTTATGGCTTCTATCCTCATGCCTAGACAAATCAATCAAGGAAATCCCACAACCATGCAAGAGAAAGCTAGAAACAATGTAAAAAGCTAAAGTGTTGACAACGGAGGCAGAGAACATAATTCCACAAATAGATGAATAGATGGACACAGACTGATCATAATTCCACAGATAGATAGATAGATGGACATAGACTGCAGTCGTCAAAAAATTAGCAAGCTGCTCAATTTAAAATGAAGTTGCTCAATTTAAAAACCTGCTTTATGTAACTATCTTTGTTTTAGCTTTTGTTTCTCTAAGACCTGTCCTTGTTTCTAAGATCTATTTAAGGTCTGAATAGAAGGATCATGAATAAAACAAAACTCATGCAAACACTCTTAGAAGTCCATTTACAACGCAATAAGTCAACTTCTAGTTTCAGTTTTAGAAGAGTAAATCAAGGCTTCAGCAGAAGAGTAAATTAAGGCTTCAACATAGTTGAGCCTACGCTAAGAGGTTGAGATCATGAAGAGCCTAAGAAGCACTGTTTAGAGGTTCTTTTAGAGGAACCTAGTTGTGCTAGAGTCTAGTTGTCCTCTGCCACTAGTACAAAGTCTTCAATGTGAACTTAACCAGAAACTATGAATGTTTTGTCTAGTTAGATTTTCTTGCCAAGTCAATACCTCTACACCAGTACAAAGGCTTCAATATGAACTTAACCGGAAAATATGAATGTCATATCTAGTTAGTTTTTTCTTGCCAAGTCAATACCTTTATGGAAGTGACTGCAAAATGAAGGTGACTGTAAAATTAAGCCTTAGAGAACTTGTGTGTAAAAAGTTGCATAAAACATTCAACCCTTGCCCCTAATAGATGGAATTTAACAAAGTCACCAAAATTATCTTAATGAAGCCAAAAAGTATGTGTTCAATTCCAGAGGCCAATTCCATTTCAAAGATGATGAAATTTCTTTATAGCAACTCCAAAGCTCTTGTACTCTCTATTGACTGTATCTGTGCCAAGTTTTTTTTACTGCAGTTACTTTAGCTCTAGCTTTCCCCTAAGTCACTGTGTTCAATGAATAAAATCATTGAAGTTCGAAGTAAGGCTCAGAACAAGACTAGTAAGCAGTGTCTTACAATATTCCGTTGTTCCCGCAGCCACACACATGGCTCGAGCTCTCTTTAAAACTACTATGCCATCAAGTATAAAATAGGGGTTGAACTACCATGAATAAAATAGAGCTCATGCAAACACCCTTAGAAGTCCATTTACAACACAAGAGTCAACTCCTAATTTATGTTTTAGAAGAGTAACTCCTAATTTTTGTTTTAGAAGAGTAAATCAAGGCTTCAACATATTTAAACCTCACACTTGTCAAATTCCAATCAAAAATCATATGAGGGTTACACTTGTCTCTTACACAATTTGAAGTTCAGCTTTCCCACTATAAATAGAACTAGTTCGTAAGGTTATGGGGAAATATTTGCCCTATGTTTTTGTTAGTCCACTAGAGTTTTCAAGAAAGTTTATTTATGTTCAAAATACAAAATGCACAAGTTGCCTACACAAATGCAAAAGTTCACAACAAACAATAGAAGATGCCATGTTGCTTACAGCCATGTTAACTTACAACCATGTTAACAATAGAAGATGTCATGTTAACTTATAGCCACATTGCTTACATCCATGTTAACTTACAACCATGTTGCTTACATCCATGTTAACTTAGAAGATGCCATGTTTCTTACAACCATGTTAACTTCAAAATACAAAATGCACAAGTTACCTACACAAATGCAAGAGTTCACAACAAACAATAGAAGATGCCATGTTGCTTACAACCATGTTGTTAACAGTTAATAGGTATCACTTATCTTTCTCATGCTGAATTAGAAGTCATACATAATTGAAATACAATATAGTGAAAATCATTCAATAATTCAAAGTAACAATGTAATCCAAATTCAATTGTTTAGGTAAACCAAGTCTGTTCCACTTCAATGTCAATTAATTCACAAAATTCTTCATTGAGAGGAATGGATTACCAAGTTTGGTTTTATCATTAAGATAAAATCCTTGCTGATAACACAGTATGCACTCAAATGCAACCTGAGCTCTTTTGAGTAAAATACCTAGTTGCCTACACAAATGCAAGAGTTCACAACAAACAACAGAAGATGCCATGTTGTTAACAATCAATAGGTATTACTCATATTTCTCATGCTAATATTGGAATTCATACGTAAATATAGTTTACTCTATACAGTTGTGTTGTAATACTTATCAAATTTCTTACTCATGTTGTACTCGAATATAATTTTAAATCAGAATTTCGTGGTAAATCTGCAGGTTGTTGGAGCCATGCCAAGAGTTTCTATTGCAGATCAGATAAGGAACACGAGGCGAGGGACAAGGGGGGTCCAGCTCCAGAGCAGTTCATCAGATGAGGATGTCAATGCTCCCAATGCTCCCAGCAATTTCGTTGAAAAGGACTCTATGGTAGCAGATCATCCCAACCCACCATCAGCCACAGAGCCACTTTCAACCATAGTGCAAGGTGAAATTTCAACAAAGAAAATCAGTGCCATCAAAGGCTGGACAAAGCAAGACATGCTCATTGCAATTTATGACATCGATTTTAAGGGATATTAAATCCATGCATCTGCAAAAAAACATGGTGTTGATGCCTCTAACATGCATTATTGGATAAATGGGTTGACTGATACAAAGCGTAGAGGGTCTGTTACAGTTATGACTGAAGAGGAGGAGGATGAGGTGGTCGAGTGGTGTAAGGAGATGACCCAATTGGGACATAGGTTAGAGCTTATACAACTTAAATCCACTGTAGCTCAAATCTGTCAAGGGAGGCCAAACCCCTTTAAAGATGGTTTTCCTGGTAAATCATGGTGGAGTGGGTTTAAAAAGAGGCATCCAGACCTTGTGTTATGTACAACGAAGGGGCTTGACAGAGACGGGGCTTTAAATCTACGCCCTGCAATTGTTTCCAAGTTCTATAACACTCTTTCTGCTGCATATGAGCAACACTCATATGCCCTAGACCATATATGGAACTATGATCAAACGGGCTTATAAGTAAGAAGGAACTGTGGTATGCGAGTAATTTCCAAGAGAGGGAGTAGAAATGTGCCTAAGAGCAAGGAGTGTATCACAGTTCTTGCTTGTGTCAATGCAATTGGTTCATCAATACCAAGATTTTATCTATTTAAAGGTAAAACTCAACTAAAAAATTATATACATAATTGTGAACTAGGTGCATGCATCGCTGCACATCCACATGCATGGATAAAAAATGAACTATTCCTGAATTGGCTTTGCCACTTTGCTGCTTTTGTACCGAGTGGTGTCTCACCTAAAAACATACACTTACTGATTTTAGATGGCCATGGAAGCCACATGGTTGTGCAGACAATCGAGGAGGCCAATAAATTAGGCATTGACCTGTTAACATTGTCGGCTCATACCACTCACAGATTGCAGCGCCTCGATGTGAGCGTGTTTGGGCCTTTCAATGACTAGATTGCAACCCCTTGATGTGAGTGTGTTTGGCCCTTTCAAGAACTATTTCAGGGTCGAGTGAGCTTCATGGATGGCAAAGAATCCAGGGGTGGAAGTAAAGAGGTTTGAGCTAGCTGAGCTTGCAAGTAAAGCATTTAAAAGGGCTATCACACCTTCTAATATCAAGGCTGGATTTAGGAGCACTGGTATATGGCCACTTAATTTTGATGCTCTTATGCATGATACTGGTTGTGGCCAAGCATTTGAAGTGGAAGGTCAAGAAACAGAGAACTTACAAGACCATGTCAGTGCCCAAGAAGATGTAGCTGTTGCTGAAGGTATAATGTCCCTTTTTAAAGGGTTGTTCTATGGTGATGATGATGAACATGTTAGTGAGACACAGTTCAGTCATGAACCAACTAACAATATCAATGAGGCTGTCACACCCATTGAACCACCTGCGAATTATGCATGTGATATTCCATGTGATGCAGTTGATCAAGGGAATGAAAATGCAACAGAATTACACAATGAGAAATTGACCATGCCAACCCAAGTAACTACACCATCATGGTTGGCAGAGGCCATGATGAATATCACTGGAAATAATGTATCTATCACCAATGAGGAAAGCATGGACATGCCTTCACAACCATCAGGGTTGAACGCTGAACTTGTTCATTATTTTGTGGACAATGGATCACTGGAAGAGGAGCCTATTCAACATGAAGTACCTGAAGAAGACAACAATGGGGGCTAATCAGTTGTCCTAGAGGATGAAATCCAAGTGTTAGGTCCGGAGGAGCATGGGGCAACAAAAAAGCAGAAATTACTTGGTGCATTCCTAAAGCTACCAATAGAGAGAGTGAAGGCCTCATCAAGGAACTCAACATCAGATTATCTTTGTTTAGAGAGGAATTCACAATTGCTCACATCTGAAGATTATATGAATTTATTGTTTGAGTTTGAACATAAAAAGAATGAAATTCATGAAGCTAAAAAGAGAAAGAAGGAGTTAGCCAATGAAAAGAGGGTTGCAAGAATTGCAACAATAGAAGCTTGAGCAAAGGAAAGGTTGGAAAGACAAAAAGTAAGGGAAGATTAGGAACATCAAAATCAATTGGCAAGGCAAGAGAGAGAGGCAAGAAAGGTTCAAGAAGAGTTGGAAAAAGGAGGAGGGGTGACAAGCAGGGAAAACCATGGTACAAGCCAGTTTGAGGCAAATAGGTTGATGTCCAACACATTAGACCACATTACAGAGCAGTCACCATCATACCAAGAGCTGATTAACATCCAAGTCCCTTGCTATCAGGCAGGGGTTGGGCCCACCTCTTATACCCCTACCAGTGCAGGTTTGAATCCTAACTGTGTTTATATGACACCTCTAGTCAGTGTTGGGGTTAGTAACACAAGTGGACACTTGGGCTACTCATTCCCACCATGGCTACAAAGAGCGAATTGGAGTAAAGCATATGGCAACATTCAGGCACATCCTAATCATCCAATCTTGGGCAGTCCACCATACTTGGGTCAGCCAGTCAACCCAACATTTTTGGGCAATGTAGGAAATGGAAGTCATCAAGCATAGGGGTGGCATGACTTAATTTTTGTAACCACAACACACTGTGAATTTGGTAAGGATGAAATAGGTTTGCTAAGGATAACATCCGTGGATGTTGGGAAGCATCATTTTGGGTTGCCTCACGAAATTAGTATGTATCAAACAGTTTCTAATTGCTACAAGTTTGTTAATATGTTGAAGTTATAATTGTTTGTTTAAAATAACACAATACTTGCCATAGCCTATATCATAATTTTTAATTTTTAATTAGTATGTATTAAACAATTTCTAATTGCTATAAAAATATATCTTGTAATCCTCGGGAGTTAACAAATTTATAGTGTAACCCATTTTTAACTTGCTCACTTGCAGAGGCATAATCTCAATCATCAATGACACCATTAAAACAAAATAAGCTTAGATTGTTACTTGCCTTCTCTAATCTAAGACATCGAAATTGTGAAAAAGGTTCCCAATCAACAAATGAACACAAAACATCTTATTCTATGTACATGCTTCCCATCCCAACAACTTCAAACCCCAAGCTGATATAAGACATTGAAAAAAACTAGTTTCACTACATCTACAAAGCATTATGGCCCATTGCACAACTCTGAATAAAAATTTGAGAGAAAAAAATAAACACATATTGTTGGAAAACGAGGATTTAAAAAAGTCATCAGATAGACTTGGTGTGCTCAATGAACAGAAAGGTTGCAATGAAACAACATAAGTATGAGATTGCTCAAAGGTTGCAATGAAACAACAAAAGTATGAGACTGCTAAAGGGTTGCAATGAAACAACAAAAGTATGACACTGCTGAAGATAATTTATTAAACTTGCGCACCTTAAATTTTTAGATTTCACAATATTGTTGGTGTCAAAACCATTCTATCTATTTCCCTATTGACTTCTAACAGCTACTATACAGACTAGAGCTATTATCTAAGGCAGTTCATACAGCTAAAAGACTATATCAGTGATATTTATAAGAAATAAAGCTAATGAAAACTAAGAGTTTAACTACAACAATAAAAACTGTTCATGATGACTGGATCTGAATCCAGATAAATGAATGAACTACAACTATCTTATATGTATAGATGTTAACACCATACACAACAAGCATTACCAATCTTCAACACTAATGAAAATGCAACTTCATTCGCTCAAGTCATACAACTAAAAGACTATACTCTACAGCTACTATATAGACTAGAGCTATTACCTAAGACAATTCATAGAACTAAAAGACTATAGCACTCATATTTATAAGAAATAAAGCTAATGAAAACTAAGAGTTTAACTACAACAATAAAAACTATTCATGATGACTGAATCTGAATACAGATAAATGAATGAACTACAACTATCTTATATGTATATAAGTTAACACCATACACAACAAGCACTCCAAGTTTCAGTACCAATCTTCAGCACTAATGAAAATGCAACTTCATTTGCTCAGGTCATACAGCTAAAAGACTACACTCTACAGCTACAATACAAACTAGAGCTATTACCTAAGATAATTCATATAGCTAAAAGATTATAGCAATCATATTTATAAGAAATAAAGCTAATGAAAACTAAGAGTTTAACTACAACAATAAAAACTATTCATGATGACTGGATCTGAATACAGATAAATGAATGAACTACAACTATTTTATATGTATATATGTTAACACCATAAACAACAAGCACTCCAAGTTACAGTACCAATCTTCAGCACTAATGGAAATGCAACTTCATTCGCTCAAGTCATATCACCCCAGGAACGAGAATGACAGAGATTCTAGATCGATTTTGAGGCCTCTGAGGGTCCATTCAAGCTCATATGGATCACTAAGTTGCTGCCTATTATCTCATCCAAGCTCAGCGCAGGTGCACTAATCCACCAAGCTCAGGTAATGTTTGACTGTAGGACTTCTTTTCTAAGGGCTAGTTTCCATGGCACTGGGGCTTAAGGAATTCTATCCACATAGGGATACTAGGTCTAGTAGTCCAAAGGGTGAGCAACAATTCAAAGGCATCTAACGAAGAGACTTCAGCTTTGTGGTGGTTAAAAATATTTCAACATCAAAATATCACAATTTAACAATTTGTTTCACAGATTTTACATAAAAAGAACCAGTTAATTTACATAAAACCCTAAACCCTAAATGTGTTAAAAAACCGATTATGCTTCTATTACTCCCATAGAGGTGGAACTATCTGATTCCTTTTAATTTACACAAAAACCCTACCCTAAACCAGTCAATTTACCAGTGAATTTACAAAAAACTAGTCAATTTACACAACCAATCAATTTACACAAAACCCTACCCTAAATGTGTTAAAAAACCAATCAATTTACACAAAACCCAAGTGTTTAAAAACACAAGAAATAATTTCAATAGAGAAACATATCCTTCAAGTTAAATGTGTTAAAAAACTAGTGAATTTACACAAAACCCAAGTGTTAAAAAACACAGGGAACAAGTTTAACAAAGAAACATATCCTTCAAGTTAAATGTGTTAAAATACACATGCATATGACAGGTAGGACAAAATCCTACCTTATGACTTTCCTCAGCATCTTCCAACTGCATTGACCTGCAAACAATGCAAACACCCTTCAAAATACAACTATGCACAAAGGACGCATCACAAACATTAAAAAAATGAAAACCCACCATATCTGCCATCAAAAAACACAAACACAGACCTGAAAACACAACTCTGAGCACGAAAAGAACCATTGTTGTCCACCAAGTCCGTTGAGATATAATCACTACAGAGCTGAACGCAGATATAACAACGCAGAGCTGAACTCACCATATCCGCCGCATAGCCAAACACAAGGTATAACCACACATAACCGAATCCACCATATCCACCATTGCGCCGAGGTATAACCACTAACTTCAAACCCCAAGCTCGAATTGGGACCACAAGTGCTTGAACCAAAACCACAGATGCTCCATAACCCAAGACTAAGCGTGCGAAGGGCAAAGCTGGATGTATCGAGCATCAAAGCACAACAACCGAACAGGAAAACACACACAGACCAGGTTCACAGTGAAAAATGAGTCTTCTTCGAGAAGGCTCAGTAATGAGCGGGATGCCACGAATTGCTGCAACCCTAAATCGATAGAAAATGTTGAAACGTACGCCAGACACCTTGCAACCCTAAAACCGGCAGAAAAGATTGAACGTACACCAAAGACATGCTCGCAACAGTGGACCAGCTGTCGTATAGCCCGCGTGGCAGCGAAGGTGACGTGAGACCCATCTTCTGAGACGTATCCAACAACTAACCCCTCTCCCCTAGAAAACCTAGGGGAGAGATGTCTAATGTTGTTCAGGGACCAATAATTGTTATAGTACTGGTCCCATCAACCCACCAAAAATAGACATATATGCAACCAATAATTAAACATAATAAAATAACTTGAAGTTCAAATATATATTAAATTATGTTCAAAATTTCCCAAGTCATTGACTGGGCCCACATGTGTCCATAAATAACCCACAATTGTCCATTAATAGCTTAATAAGTATCAAGATTACAAATCCCAACATTTAAACTAGAAAACTCATAAAACCATTTCTCCTTCCAAAATGGTCAAGTCAATAAGTACAAAAAGCCAGTCACTTCAACCCATCTGATCAGCTCTGATGTTGTGTATGAGAAGTAAATATCAATACCTACACATAATAAAAAGAAATGTATGTCAACCATAACTGTTGTGTTATTCAACATTTAAACCCATTGTGTTCAATAAATGACACCCACCCCATATCAACATTTAAACCCACTGTGTACAATAAATGACACCCACCCAATAAATTCAATAAATGATTTCCTATCAAAACAGATCAAACACATGGATCAACAAAAACAAATTCTCGGCCATTAGATCACATCAAATTCAATCCTGATCACACATGAAAAATGAAGCCATTGCAATCCATGTCCATCATTGTCACCAATAAAATTCAACTGCAAAAAACTATAAAAGAAGTTCAACCACTGTTGAAGTTACATTTTTCAGTTTCAAACTATTCACCAGCCTTGGAGACAATCCAGCGTAGAACACACCCAGCCTTGGAGACAACTCAGACAGAACACACCCCAAAACAGAACACAGTATATTCAGGTTAGTTTACATCCTTCTTACAATTTTATTTTAATTTTTGAGTCTTTATTTCAGCGTTCTTACACTTTTATTTTCATTTATGAGTCTCAGTTTTCAGTTATTTCTGAGTCTTTATTTCAGTTTTCAGTTTTTTAATTGCAAACAAACAGAATTGCAAACATTCATTTCTGAGTCTTTTTTTCAGTTTTCAGTTTTTAGGGTTGTTATAAAACGTAAATGAAACAGTAGCAGCAGCACATAGTGTTTCACCTCTTAACAAGATCAATTCACTAGGCAATTCAAGAGAAAAAACACCAAAGTGTGCCAACAAGTTTTCCCCCACTAGCAAAATGTTGTAATGTATAAACCGGATCTGAATTTCAGTTTATGACAGCTGTAAATACAACAACAAATCTACCCTATCTTCTTCATTATTAATGCTAAATCAGCAAGACATACAAGTGCTAGAAATTACAAAACCTTGAATAAATAGGTCGCTGAAAACAAATCTGCAAATCTGCAATAGGGACAATTTTTGAGAGTTGGAAACTTCATATAGATGTGTAAATGAGGCCTTGGGGGATTTCAAATTCTAGATTCACTAAACTTGATCTCAACTAACATAGAAAGTAGAATAGATAGTGAACCAAAAACAAAATTGACTTTCATTAAAAATATCCTGATAACTAGACATTTGGAACTCAAGCCAAACATGACTCCAGAACAATATCACATCGGCTTTCTTTGACAGGCAAGAATTAACAAATACCAAGCATTTGGTTGAAGTAAAAATCCCAAAAAAAAAGACTGCAATGGCTAGAGGCCACTAGAATGAAATGGAAGAATCTAGGCAATTATGCTTGAGTTATCAAATCACTACAACGGGGGTGGGGAAGATCAGTAGATGGACATGAGGAAGTGCCTCAAGGCTCAAACTCATAGATAGAGCACAATCTCAACAAATAGGTGTTCTTTCTTTTAAATGCGATGGCTGCTATAATGTGAAAATGCTACGTGTATCTATTTGTAACAATCATAAAATGGAAGCCTGCTGTAATTTGTATAGGGTAAGGCTTACCAGCTAGTACCATAAGTATGAACTCCAACAGGGTCATCATCAAACATACTGCAGAACCCAGTATTAGCAATTGCAATCAAACCAAACAGGAGTCCCTGATCATCTTAGAGAATATGCTCACCCCCTGCCCTTATTTTCTGGAACTCTAATGCTCTAAAATCTTTCTATGGGTACAGAGGCTACAGATTGACGAATAAGCCATCACACACTTGTATCTGACTTTAGAGCACTGTCATTCGGGAAGCATTCCCTTTGTAAAACCTTGACTGGACTCAATGGCTAGAAGCCACTATGATGAAATGAAAGAATCTGGACAATTATCATCGAGTGACCAAACCACTACAAGCAAAGAGGTAGTAGATGGACCTTCAACCTCGCAGATGATACCAATTTTAACAAATAGGTATCATTTCTTTTTGCTGCTATAATGTGATAAAATTATGTACATTTTTTTTTTTAGAACAATCATTACAAAGAGGCCTGTTGTAATGGGTGTAGGGTAGGATTTATCAGCTATTGGCCACAAGTTTGAATCCCAATTAAAGCACACTGCAGAATCTGACTGTGGATTGCTATCAAACCTGAACCCCAGATCATCCCAGGCAATATGTTCACCGCAGTTACCTTGTTTTATTCACTCAGTGCTAGTTTTACATCAAATTTTAGTGATATAGAGCTCCCTGTCATGTTGCACCTTTTATATAGGAAGACTGCATAAGTTAACTATGCACAGATTATAGGAATAACAATGTTATATACAGAATACTAATAAATTTAATGATACTTGACAATTCGAGTAACATTCCATGCAATGCAAAGAAAATAATATCACATGGATTGCCTAATTTAGAGTGCAAAATACACCCTTTAAACTTTTGTTCATTGCAAATACAAGTACACTACATGGCTTAGGTGCTCACACATCGGTAACAAATACATTAGTTAAAAAAACTCTTTATAGGTGTCTGTATATGTGTGTGTGTGTGTTTACTAAACATCAGTTAAAAAACACCGTGTCCTCTTGCTCTGTAGATACAAAACCTGCAATCTGTCCATTTTGCATGCCTTTCAATATCTCAGTAGTTGAGCATAGAAGCTGTAGCATTTGAAGTTAACATATATATCTACAGTAGCTGAAAATAGAAGCTATAGCATTTGAAATTAACATATATATCTGCAATTGCTATGCATAGAAGCTGTATTCATCATATGAAAACAATCCTTCTTTTCAATTATGAATAACAGCTTGCAATTGGTGCTTTTGCAGCCTACAGGTAGTTGCATCCATGGCAAGAGTGAGTTATGTTGCTCGCACAAGGAGAAGTGGCAGAAGAGTGACCAGGGGTGCCCAACTGCGATGCACCTCATCAGATGAAGAAAGAACAGGTGATGTCAATGTCACCAATGCTCCAGGAAATGTTGTTGACGATGAGCATGTGGCTAAAGCTGATGTTGTGGCACCATCAGCCACAGAGCCACCGTCAACCACAGTCCAAGGTGCAACTTCAACTAAAAAGATCAGCACTATAAGAGGTTGGACAAAAGAAGAAATGTTAGCTGCAATTGACGACATAGAGTTCAATGGATATTATGTTCGGGCATCTGCAAAGAAGCATACTATTCCCCCTTCATCAATACATTATTGGATAAATGGGCTGACTCACACCAAACGTAGAGGGCCTGTTACAGTTATGACTGAAGAGGAGGAGGCTGAGGTGGTTGAGTGGTGTAAAGAAATGGCCCAATTGGGACATGGGCTAGAATTGATACAACTCAAATCTACAGTTGCTCAAATCTGTCAAGGGAGGCCAAACCCATTCAAAGATGGGTTTCCTGGTAAATCATGGTGGTTTGGGTTTAAAAAAAGGCATCCAGACCTTGTATTGCGTACAGCTGAGGGCCTTGACAGAGACAGAGCATTAAATTTGCGCCCTACAGTTGTATGTAAGTTCTATGACACTCTTTCTAGTGCATATGATAAACATTCTTATGTTGCAGACCATATATGGAACTGTGATGAAACAGGTTTACAGGCGGGAAGGAATTGTGGCATGAGGGTAATTGCGAAAAGAGGTAGCCGAAACGTGCCAAAGATTTTGCCTAAGAGCGGGGAATGGATAACCATTTTATGTTGTGTCAATGCAATTGGTGCTTCAATCCCAGGATTTTATCTTTTCAAAGGTAAAAATAAGTTGAAAAATTATATACAAAACTGTGAACCTGGAGCATGCATGGCTGCACATCCCCATGCATGGATGACTAAAGAGCTGTTTTTAAATTGGCTTTGCCACTTTGCTGCATCTGTGCCAGGTGGTGTCTCACCTAATAACAGACACCTATTGATATTAGATGGCCATGGAAGCCACATGGCTCTACAAACAATTGAGGAAGCATACAATTTGGGCATTGACCTTTTAACATTGCCCGCTCATACCACTCACAGATTGCAGCCACTTGATGTTAGTGTGTTTGGCCCTTTCAAAAACTATTTCAAGTCAGAACGTGCTGCATGGATGGCAAAGAATCCAGGGGTTGAGGTCAAAAGGTTCGAGTTAGCAGAGCTTGCAAGTAAGGCTTTTAAAAGGGCTCTGACACCATCAAATATCAAGGCTGGCTTTAGAAGGATAGGAATATGGCCACTAAATTATGATGCTCTTATGCATGATACTGCTTGTAGCCAAGCTTTCCATGTGGATGGTCAGGAAGAAAGACATGAAGTGGAAGAAGAAGTAAATGAACATGATGATGTGGTTGCAGCTGATAATATAATTTCCCTCTCTCAAGGACAGTTATATGCTGATGATGATGAGCAGGTATGTGAAACACAGTATACTTGTCAGCAAATTGATGGCAACATTGTTGAACATGCAGTTGAGAATGCAGATTTTGTTGAAACAGAAATTGCTGATATTGTTAATGCAGATTTAGTTCAAAATGAAAATGCTGATATTGTTAATGCAGAAAATGAAATTGCTGATATTGGGCATGAAATTGAAAATGACCAATTGTCATTGCCTAGCCAAGTAAACCCACCATCATGGCTGGCAGAAAACATGATTAATTTGAACGGCCATAGTGTCTCAAGAACCAATGAACAAAGCATGAACATGCCTTCACAAGTGGCTGAATTGAATAGTGAAATTGTTCATTTTTTTGTGGACAATAGATCAATGGAAGAAGATGGAGGACATAATGAGGCAGTAGATGAAGAAAACAATATAGTTCAATCAAGTGCCATGGATACTGAAGTGCCAAGCAATGACATGCAGGTGGGAGGGAGGGAGAAGTTACTTGGGCGGTTCTTAAAGCTACCAGTAGAAAGAGTGTCAATGAAAAAGAAGCAAGGAACAACCAATAGTCTTCGTTTGGGGCGAAGTTCACAGTTACTCACCTTTGAAGACTATATAAAGCTCCTTGTTGAGTCTGAAAATAAGAAAATGGAAATTCAGGAATTAAAACAGAAAAAAAAAAAAGATCAAGCCAAGGAGAAGAAGGCAGCAAGGGCTATTGCAGCACAACGTCGAGCAGATGAAAGGCTTGAAAGAGAGAGAGCAAGGCAAGAGAAGGAGCAACAAAAACAAATCTCAAGACAGGAAAAGGAAGCAAGGAAGGCTCAACAAATGCTTGAAAGGGAACAAGGGTTGACTCATATGGTTGACATAAATGCAAGCACAGTTGATGAGAATGAATCTAGGAACATGTCCAACACATTGGACAACATTGCAAATAATACAACATTATTCCAAGACCTCATAAACATTCAAGTGCCTCACTATCAAAATCGGGGTTTACCCACTTGCCTTATTCCTACCACAGGAGGTCTGAATTCAATGTATGCTTAGCACACACCTCCACTTAACGCAAGTGTGAGGTACGGGTACTCAATTCCTCCATGGTTGGAAGGGACAAATTGGTCTCAATTATATGGCAGCAATCAACCACCACCTAATCAAGCCTTCTTAGGAAGGCCAACCTACTTGGCTCAATCAGGCAACTCAGGGTTTGGCACTGAAGATTCTCAAGGCCATAAAGAATAGGAGTGTTAGATGTTTTTGGATGTAACCACATTATAATGTGGATTTTTGGATGGACTATATGTTTGGTTTCAAATCGGTGATATGTTAGAATGATTGTGATAGGGCTGTCATATTGACATTTTTGAAGACTGTTTATGAAGCAAGATATCTTCCCAACCATACTTTTATCACTTCCTATGCTTAAGGATATATCTGAAATGTAGAAAAACACATAGTGAATGTAATTTTGTTTTTCATAATTAAATCATTTTTTTTTTAGGAAAATAAGGTAGCCTAACAGCATAATCAAAACCAATCTGGTTATATCTACCTAACATGAGATGTTAATCTAAGGGTTCAATAGATAGAATCTCTTCGTACATCATTATAGGCAGCTAGTTGGATCCATTACCCAACTTCTATTTGTTGGGATCATCTCAAACAAGACTCCCAAAGTATGAATTTTGACGCCCTACTCTCCATAACTGTTGACGCCCTACTCTCCATATCTTGCAGCGTTTGACAAAGTAAATACTTTTTATCGTTCCATTTCGGGAATCCATGGCGCCAGTATATTGGACTTTCATATCTTAATAGATCTCAGATTTGGACCAGAGATTTGGATTTGGACTAGAGATTTGGACTTGGACACTAAGTATAATTCATAAATAACAGAACTACAACAATTAGTCCTAGGTTGAATTCACAATTAGTACCATGTTTCAATTGATTAAGATTAAGTTGAATGGACAATTAATCCCATGTTTCTAGAACATCAGTTATGAATAACAGTTAGTAGCAACAGAAAATGCAACAGAGCAAAAAAACTAATAGTAGCCAAGGACTAATTGTAAAACCCATATAAATTTAAACAGGTAAGATTAAGTTGAATGGATAATTAATCCCATTCAAACAGGTAAGATTAAGTTGAATGGATAATTAATCCCATGTTTTTAGAATCAATTAAGTTGAATGGATAAGTAGTCCCATGTTTCTAAAATCGATATTGGAACTTTTGACACCCTACTCTCAATATTGGACTAGAGATTTGGACTTTCATATCTTAATAGATCTCAGATTTCCTTTCTACCACACTAAGTATAATTCATAATTCAT